>JASDQU010684859.1:6377-19521 GCA_032191745.1 Picea mariana | reverse complement strand
ATGTCACTAAACACCAAGGTTGTCTCATTATGGACCTTTCCACAAATTACCACTACTAGAAAGCTCCATGATTGTCTCATAGTGTTGGTTGTTAGGTGTAAAGATCTTTCATGGGCTTTGGTATCATATAGCCTAGAAGGTGGTGACCTGTCAGTGCCTCAATCTAAAACATAATACTATCTCAATCAGTTGCACCCTTGTGACTCTTAGCTTTTCCAAAGAGAATTTGATACTCTTGTCAATTTGTTGCAACCATTATAGTGTCAGCAAGTTCCCTATTGTTGAGTAAGTGAAACCAATTAGTTGAGAACCAGTGGAGTCAAAGCTTTTGGACAAAACATTGTCTTCTAGTGCTAATATGATTAAAGGAAGACTGTAATATGTCCTGAAAGGAAGACCTTCAATTGTAGCCACCTTCTATTTCTCATCTTTTCATTAAGAGACTAAATCATGTCCATGCTAGATTTGCCACCTGTTTTCCTTTCCGACCACAACACCTAGTCTATCATTTAGTGCTATATTCCCTGCTTTCAAACATCTACGAGCAATGGCAGAGCTTGCCCTCGAGTCCCTTGTCATTTTCTTGGTTAGGTTTAAAAAATATTTCCCCATCTTTGGCTTATAATGCCTAAGACACTACCATTACTTCTATGCAAGATGGCAATGACAATAGCTACTCTTATATAGTCATTAAACAATTTGTAGTAACTAGCGATTTGATTGGCTTTTTAAAATCCTGTCATTACGTGAATGGGTTCTTACAAAATCCTTTAATATTAAAGTAGAAATATTTAAGAAATGGTTATAAATTATTCAGATATATGTACAGTTGTTTGTGGGTAAATAAAAACTCAAATTTGTGTTTTGAAAGCGCAACGCTGTCCAAGTTTCTGAGTATCTAAGTTGGCATGTTTTGAAAATTGAATCCACTGTAGAGATTAGCTATACCTACCCAATACATGTCGTTCCATCTTCAATCCTAATTATTTTGTTTCTTCTAGTTTGTTGAATCACCAATAAATGTACATAGGGATTCTAGCGTGAGTAAACAAGAGCTTCAGTGCGTCATTGATGCCTTTGCTTTTGTCAGTTTCTAATTCATTTCTGGAGTATGATTGTGACAAAAAGAAAATTGTACTAAGAATAATCTTGTCATTCTAAACACAAAAACTGTGACATTTTAGCTAAAATTTAGGTTGACAAAAATGATATCCAACAATCTCTTTTTTTTTTCCAAGAAAAAAAACTTTATATTTGATATTTCACAATAGAAATCAAAATATACATGCTCTAGCCTGTTGGCTCTTTGACTTAAAACCAAAAATATCCAGTCTTATCTTTTCAGGACATATTACAGTATTCCTTCAATACAACTAAAGGCCACCGTAGAAGCAAAGATCTGATACATAAATATCGTTTCCTGAAAGTGTTAGTCAGACATCTAGACTATAAGAAACAAAAGAGTATCATGTCAAAACAGAGACTTGAATGAATATGAAAAAAGAGAAGATCCCTTGAATTCTTGCTTAGTCAAGAATCAAGATGCCTTCCTGCAATAAAATGGCTTCCTTAGAAAGAAGATCTCCTTTGACATTGAATTCCCTGAAAATGCGAGAAAAACAAATTTCTTCAAAAAGGTTTTTTACCTCCAAGGATTTCTCCATGATTGAAAGCCAGGTTAGAAATTTGACATCAGCCATTAGCCCAATCCATTAGAATCTTTGAATCCCCTAAGGCCTGCATCTTGCTCACCTTTTTCAACTGCAGTTTTCATCAAAATCCACAGGGCATCAAATTCTGCTCTACTATTTGTTCCTTGGACAACTTCATGTTTGAGAAGAAAATAATGCAAATTATTTAAAAGGAAAATTGCTCCAACTCCACACATACCCGGGGTACCTTGACACACACCATCAAAGAAACCCCAGGGATATGAATAGTCAATTTCGGGCTCCTTTAAACATTGGGACCTTTCTTCTTGGTAACCTTCCAGCATTCCCCATAACAGGTTCTCATTTGATTAGACACCCATACTGAAGTTGCTTCCTTGCATTGGAATATCATCTTATTTCTTGTAATTTGAACTCCCCACAGCACATCACAGGGGAGTGCTCAATGAACAGAAACATATCTATCTGAAATCCAAGACTCAAAGATATCCACTAGGGAATTTTTGTCCCAACATGATTTGACATTGATGGCCTGCAAAACTTCCTTCCAAATTGCTTGTGTAAATGAACAAGAAACAAAGATGTGATCTACAGATTCACTTGCACTCTTACAAAGAACACACCATCCAGGTCCTATCCAATTCCTCTTTTGGACATTATCCCATATTAGGATCTTGTTGGCTAAATTGGCTAAATCTAGCCAAATACAAATTCTAGTTTTGAGAGGGCATATACTAGGTTCCATACTAGTTTCCACCACCAAAATCTCTCTATGTTTATATCTTCTTCCAACTTACCTTCATAGCCTAGATTTGCAGTGAGAATCCCTGTAGTTGCTAGCATTATTTCTTGACCACATTAAACATAATACTGATCCTCGAGACTTATAACTCTATGATTTAACAACAAGATATACTGAGTCCATTTTGAAGCCCTATCCCCTGTAAATTTAAATCCTTAGTTGATTTCCATAACTGTATCCCTCTTCCATGATCTTATTGAATTGAAGCATCTGCTAACCTTATTATCCCCTTAGAATGAAGCTCAACAATTAGAGGATCCGATCAGATCAGATTAGATCCACTACACCCTATCCATAGATCAACACATATTCTTAATTTGTCCCCTCTTCCACTTTTCTGTGAAATCCGATTTCCCAAGGTTGGAAATGCTTTTACCAGCCCTTTTCCTACATTTGAAGCAACCTTTAATGATTTTCTTTCCAATCTGATGCAGTTTTCCATAGCCCCATCTTCCAGAAACTTAGCCTTCATCACTTTGCCCCAAAATCCCTCATTACACAACATTATCCAAAATCTTTTCACTGCAAGTGCTTGACCAAAAGCATAAATGTTCTTTAAGCCCCAGCCTCCTTCCTCCTTTGGTTTTTTTGTCCCTATCCATTTCACAATGGGAATGCCCTCAACTTTCCTCTTTCCCATCCAAACGGACCTAAAACACTTTCTTCTCATCTTATCCAAAATATCTTTGGGGATGTGAGAAATTGACAACCAATAAACAAGAACACTCTCCAACATAGACTTAACCAACACTAACCTTCCTCCCCTGGAAAACAATCTATGGCACCAACAAGTGATTCTAGCTTAAATATTTATAAACAACCATAACCAATCTACTAATTTGTAATAATTGAGGTTTAAGTGGAAACCCAGATATATGACTCCATTTTCAATAGGGCCTAAGTTCATGGAAAACATCTTGATCTGAGTGATCTGCCCCTCCATGACCTCATCCAAACGATTGAACAATGTGCAAGATTTGTTCATGTTGACTTCCATCTATGTTGCTTTGCAGTAAGTATCCAAGATTACCTTGATACAATTCATTTCCCTTAAAGAGTCATTATCAAACAACAAAATATCATCCACAAATAGTAGGTGTGTAGCTACAATTGGGTAGTATTTGTGTATATTCTTTGAATATTTTGTTTTATGTGTCTTTTTTTCTCATTAAAAAATAATAATTATGTTCATAAAAAAACAAATACATTCCATACATGCATATTGCATTTATAGAAATACATTTCATACATTTTGCTTTTAATCACATGACCTCTTTCTAATCTTAAAACCTGGAACCTTGAAAAATGGAAATGAGTGACATGAAAGTGGATCTGAAATTAAGCTTGCAAATGTTTGACACCTTCACATCTGATAAAGGGGCATAACTTGCATCAAGAAAATATCAAGTGCTAACACAAGTGATAAAGGCGCATATGGATGATATTGATGTATAGTTTACCAGGCTGAAAAGGGATGTCAGAAAGAAGGATATACAAAGAGCACAGTTGGTGGGTATGTATAAGCAAAACCTCAGCTTAAGGTCAAGCAACATAAAGTTAGCATAGGATGTCTACTTGGAAAAGAACATGTTGAGCAAGAAGAATCTAAAAATATTCTTGAATGGAACTTCTTCATCTAGGCTTGCTAATGAAGGGAGTTGATTAATGAATAATCTAAGTAATGCCTCATTTTTGTGTTATGACAGGCTAGCTGTTCATTTTGGTTCTTAGCATATTGAACAATAATTTTGACATGTTAACATATGATATCACAGTGACAGTATGTTCTATTTTGATGTCATTGATGGGAAGTGTTTTGATTAATTTTCCAAAGGTGAAAGTTGATGATTGAAACATAGGGAAGATGCTTGATTGAAGATATGAAGCAATTGAAGAAAACAAAGATGCATATCACATATTTACTCTGTTTTTAGGGTTTGTGGTAATAAAATAATAAAAGGGAGATGAGAGTGCAAATGAAACATTGTCAGAAGGGCTTGTTTTGAGATACAAGGTGTTCACTTCTCAAGTGATACATTTCACAATCCTCAACACTTGGTTTTAGTAGTGAAAGTATCACTTTATTATATCAAACCCTAATTTTGAAGATGGAGTGAAAAGGAGGGTAAAGTGAAGAAGTTTCAAGTTTTGAAGGTTCTACAGGTCTTAGTATGAATTATCAGGTTTACAGAAACTCCCTACAACACTTGATTCATCTACCAAAACAATTCTCCACTCATATTTCTCAAAGATAGTCACCTACAACCAGTCTGCAGCTCAAATCAGGTTTCTTTAGTGTATTGTGCTGCAAATTGAGGATTTTCCTGTATATGCAGATTTGGTCAAATTTACACAATGGTTTTAAATGCACAACGGTTTTAGTGATTAGATGGTTGTTTTGATTCCACAATTGCTTCTATTTTTTTGCATTTTTAGTATCCTGAAGAAGAGCCTTCATAATTATACAACATGATTCAGACTTGTCAAATGTAATGACATCCAACACTAATTACTTCATGAGTTTGTACTTGAGGTGAGGAAGAACAAGTGCCAGAAAAATTGCATTTATAAGAGGGGTGGAAATTACATGTCCAAATATGAAAGATATTGACAATGAAACAAATGAGTTATATTTCCTTGCTAGGATTTTATAAGAGAGGAAGAGGAAAACTAGTTTAGTCAAAAAATCTAATGTTGGGGATCCATACCCCCAGATTGGGGCCTAACACATTTTTAACCAAAATAAACACAAAATTCCAAACTTGACAAAATGCTCCAAAATGCAACAAACAAACAAACCATTAATATTTATCAACATATTAGAGCAAGACATCAAAGAAATTTCATCTACTTGAATGAGCCCATTCTTGCTTAGCGGAATTCTTGTTAAATCGAGTATCTACCATTTAATACTAGGACACTATCTATGTGAAGAGATATGTCCCATCTTCATCAAATTCCAACTTCATTTCCTGTCACCTACAAGAAAGAGACAATGTAATAGTTAAATTTCAAATCATCAATCTTAAAATAACTTGTATCAAGAAAATGTGGCTCCAATTTTACAATGAAAAACACAAAATATAGATTATATAACCTATTTTTACCTGAAATGCATCCTCAAATTGGCTTATAGTAATCTTTCTATGATAAATAATTTTCGACCTACTCTAAAAATAGAGGAAAAATGTATCATGAGAATCACATCATCTGTTCTATTCCATTCACTATTTCTTTCACCACCAATGGAACACATATACTGAAATAAGTGTTCCCTAGGCCCTCATATATTGGATTAGATCAAATGTCGTGGTATATCAATTTCCCAGTTCTCATCTTGGTGCTCATTTTCTTCATTCTGAACAAGATCCTCTCCAGATGGACTGTCATTATGAGCCTCCAAAGAATTATGTTCAGTATCAAGTTCATTAGAGAAACTTGTTATATTGTTTTCTCCTCTTCTATCACAATCTAATCACCAAAGAGCTAGTGCTCTTTCATATGGAAAATTGGTAATGTCATACTTTGTTACATATAAACTTAAACATATATCCATATGTTTATCAAGATTGTTCCTCATATTTGACTTCAAAAATGATAGTGCACTAAACATTCTCTCATCGTCAACTGATCCCAAAATCATGGTTTGACACAAATCCACTAATTTGAAATATTCATATATGTTTTCGTGTAAGTATTGGCTAGCACCTAAAATAGTCCATAATCTTGTTATTGCACCATATTCTAGAGGATTCTCCAAAGCACGAAATTTATTCCACATTGTTTTAGCGAAGCATGTGGCTTGTTGAAACAATTTTGATTGATCCAAAATATCTTCAACCTATTCTCCATGTATCTCGACCTTCTTGCAAAAGTGTTCCACTAAAGTATTTAATTTTGCCACAAAGTCACGTTTTAAAGTAGGTTGAAATTTTAAATTATTCCAATATTTAGGGTACATGATCTAGGTGGATATCAGTGGCCACCCAACTTTTCCAACTGGCTCAAAACAATTTTTTGGCAATTTTGGCAATTTACTATTTTTAGCAATTTTAACTTCTGGGGCCATTTTGAAGGCCTAAATGAATGTTTTTGGGTATCAAGCTTCTCAATGACATCTAAAGGCATGATTGAGCCCCCAAAATAAATCTCCTAGACGATACCTTTCTAACGGGATATCATATGCCTAAAACGAAGATCGTAAGCAAAAGTTACGACCCTAGGAAGTTGATGTACTAACTTACCCAGACGGGGCCCACATGACTTTTGGTGCTTCATCTCCTAGGGTTAGGTTTTTGGATGTCTAGGGTTTTTGGAATTAATTTATTGTAAAAAGGCCTTCAGAGCCTCATTGTAATGATCTTCTTGTGAATGAGAGTAGCCGTCACATCTTTTCTCAGAGATAAGTCGCCACCATTCCAGCAAGCTTGTTTTTGCTGCATTTTACAATTTCAGCTTATTTCCTTATTGAATAGAAAACCAATTTTATTGTATCTTTGTTATTTTGTGTTAAGCACCTCTTAATAATCTATATTCTATTCGTTGTGCTCATAAAATTCGGATTAGTGGTATCAGAGAGGTCTGATCCTTGTCGTCTTAATGCATGTCCCCAACGAGGTCGGAGTACAAAGAGTTGGGTCTCGATCTTGTTTCTCTTGAGGACAAAAGCTATCACACGCCCAAGTGACCTCTCATGGAAGGATAAAAGAAATATGATGGGACAGGATATACTTTCAAAATGTTGATTGAGGAAGCCCTCACGCAACAAAGGAACGAGATGATGGATAATTTCGCGCAAATCCTTTGGCGGTTACCAACAGGTGATGCATCTTCTTTGAGCGGAAGCGCCGCCCCCTTCAAGGTACAAATAAACTTCAATATTAATATATTTGAAGGTCAGATAGACACAGATGTTGTAGACAAGTGGTTGAACCTACTAGAAGGGTATTTTTCTGTCTATAACTTTTCGAATAGAGAAAAGATTAATTTTGTGCTCCTCAAAGCCGTTCCCCATGTCAACTATTGGTGGGAAACTTTCTGTGAGAAAAAGGAAACGGAGGAACCCTCATTATTTATAGTCATGACCACCTGGGAATCCTTCAGGGATGTTATTAAGGAACAATACTACCCTATCGGAAGTTATGATGACTTGTATACCAAATGGACCACACTGCGACAAGAAAGAGACCAAGCAGTGCCAGATTTCACAAATATCTTCCATACCTTTCTCACCAAGTTGGGTATCAAAGATTCGAAGAGATATATGGTTCTCAAGTATCATGACACTCTGCATAGATACATCTAAAAACCGAAATGGAATTTTTGGACATCTCATCCTTGGGCGCGGCCTACTGATATGCCGTCAAAATCGAGCAGAAGCTCAAACAAAAGACACGGTAATTTGGGCCTAGGAACCCCGCACAACAAAAGCCAGGAAAGGGCAGCCCCAATCCATAGAACAAAGGATAGAGAAAAGATGGATAGTATTAGGACAACTAGTCCAAGCCGCAATAAAAGGACGCTGGAAAGACAAAGAAAGATATCGGGAAGTGGTGCGACTTCCATAAGATCCCTTCGCATAACACTGTTGACTGTCGCTCAAAGCAGTCGCTGGTGGCCAAAGTGAAAGCCTCTGAATTAGATGCGGGTTCTGACTCTAATCCAGAACCAGAAAGGGGAAGATGGATCATTGACGCAGAACCTAGTGCCACTGTTGCTACCACCAAGCTCCATCCTGGTGAACCAGACGAGCCAAAATAAGGAGAACACCTCTTTCATTCACAAATGTGGGTAAAAGGCACCCTGCTGCACTTCATCGTTGATAGCGGTAGCCAAAAGAACCTCATCTTTGTAGATGTCATCAACTGGCTGGCCCTGGCGACAACAATGCACCCACAACCCTACACCGTTGGATGGCTTAGCCAAGGAAGCGATCTTTGCGTCAGCCAACAGTGTCGATTGTCGTACGACATCAAGCCCTTCAAAGACGAGGTATTGTGTGATGTTGTTCCTCTCGAAATTTGGGATGTTATTTTGGGCCAACCTTATTTATGGAAAATTCATGGTGTATATGAGTCTAGGCCTCATAATGTTATTATTACTTTGAACATGAAATTGTACAGGATACCTGAGGTAATTCCACCTAGTGTTATTTCCTTGTTCTCTGCTAAGCAATGCAGGAAGGTCATCTCTCAGACGAGGAAGTTTGTCTTCTTCATGATTCGCTCTCAGAATAAGAGAAAGATCATGGACACATCTAGGGTCTCTGCAGCTGACCTCTCCACATAGCATAAGTAAGTAGATAAGTTCATGGAAGAATACTCAGATATCTTCTCCTCACCTACTCGGGTACCTCTGCATTACCAGGTCAAGCACCACATCGATCTGACCCCCAATGCACCACTGCCGAATGGGACAGTCTATCATTGCTCTCTGTTAGAGAATGAGGAGATGAAGTGACAAATCCAAGAACTACTCCACAAGGGGCACATCCGTCCCATCTCATCACCTTGTGGGAGCCCAATCATGTTGGTTCAGAAGAAAGATGGAACCTGGCGACTCTGCATTGATTACCGGCCTTTGAATAAAATCAAATTCAGAAACTGGCACCCGATTCCCTGAATGGATGACCTCCTTGATCAACTCACAGGGGCCAAATACTTCAGTAAGATTGATCTGAAGTCTGGCTACCACCGGGTCTTGATAGAACAAACAAATGTATGGAAAACTGCCTTCAAGTCAAAGGAAGGCCTTTTTGAATGGTTGGTCATGCCCTTTGGTTTGACAAATGCTCCAGCCACTTTCATGAGGATGATGGACGATATCCTGAGATGATTCACCAATACTTTTGTAGTGGTGTATCTGGATGACATTCTCATTTACAACAAGACTTGGGCCGAACACTTGCAGCATATTCAGCAGGTTCTACACACCCCGCGACAGCACAAGCTATATGCCAACTTGGAAAAATGATCCTTCAACATGGACAAGGTCCATTACTTGGGCTACATCATTGATCACCATGGCATACATGCAGATCCAACCAAGATCCAAGTCATCTATGACTGGCCAGACCCAACCACACTCACTGAGCTTCGGAGCTTCTTGGGCCTTGCCAATTTCTACTACAAGTTCATGTTGGGATTCTCCCATATTGCATGGGCCCTCAGCCAAATAACCAGGGGTGGTGGTAAGGACAAATTTGTGTGGGGCCGGTCCCAACAACAAGCATTCGATGATTTGAAGCAGTGCTTGTGCTCAGCCCCAGTGCTTTCACTACCAGACCTACAACAACCCTTTGAGATCGAGACAGATTCTTCATAATATGCAGTGGGTGCCATTATCACTCAACACAACCACCCCATGGCCTATCATAGTGAGACACTATCAGATGTTATCCATAAGTACCCTAATTATGAAAAATAAATGTACTCCATTGTGTAAGCCTGCCGCCAATGGAGACATTACATTCTTGGGAAGGAGACAATCATCCACACTAATCATAAACCACTGCAGTTCATGCATACACAAGGAAAATTGCAGAATGATTTCCATCAAAAGTGTTCCACATACTTGCAACAATTCCACCTCAACATCAAGTATAAAACAAGAAGCACTAATTGCGTCGTTGATTTCCTCAGCAGACCGCCAGTCGTGACACTCACCATGGTGCTAGACTCTTGCAGCCATGGGACCTCTAGATGGCCCCAACTCATCTGGGCCATATCTGTGTTCCATCAAGAGAGCGAGCGAAGCTGATCTGGGAAGCCCACTACAGTCAAGTGGCAAGACACTTCAGCATTGAAAAGATAGTGGCGATGCTACAGAAACATTTCTAATGGCCAAAACTTTGACAAGAGGTCAACAAGTATATCAGGTCCTGCACTGCCTGCACTATTGCCAAACCGACCACTAAGAAATAAGGCTTGTACACACCTCTTCCTACTCCTGATAGGCCATGGGAATCCATCTCAATGGACTACATTTCGGTCCTCCCATCCACCAAGTGGGAAAATGACTGTGTTTTTGTGGTTGTTGATCGCTTTTCTAAGATGGTGATTATGGTTGCCTGCAAGAAGAACATCACAGTAGAGGCCACTGCCAAACTCTTCTTTGAACGAGTCTGGGTACATTTTGGAATCCCACAAACCATTGTCTCATATCAGGACAGTCGATTTCTCAGCACATTCTTGTTGAGCCTCTAGTCACTGTTGGACACCAAGCTCACCAAATCCACAACCTTCAACCCCCAGAGAGATGGCCAAACAAAGGTTGTAAATCGAATGATTGTGCATATCCTTCACATGTATAATTAAAATCACCCTCACACATGGGATGAGAGCCTTCCCTATGTCCAACATATTTATAATCGATCCCTTCATAGCTCAACCGACCACAACCCCTTTCAGGCGGGGTTGGGATTCCAACCATTGGGTCCCCTAGATGTTGCACTTCCCCTTGCGGTCACCTCGACCGACTCATCTCCTGATCCAACTGAAGCTAACAAAACCACCCGATTCATTGAGCAGATCCAACACATCTGCCAACAGGTTCAGGATATCCTACATAAGTCCAATGACAAGTACAAGCAGTTCCATGATCAACATCGGGTGCCACATAAGTTTTAGGTGGGTGACAAAGTTTGCTTGCACTTGCAGAAAGAATGCCTTACAGGACCCCATTGGAAGTTTCGACCACTTCATTATGGGCCATACACCATCACCAAGGCTGTGGGGGATAATTCTTTTGATCTCAACATTCCTCCTTTCCTTGGCCTGCACCTAGCGTTCAACATGGATCTCCTTCACCCTTAATTCCCACCATTATTGGACACCTCAAACGTAGTAGAACAACTGACACCAACAGAGCTCAACCCTGACTGCATAAAATAGGCAACCAATGATCATATTTTGGACACATATATCAAGGGCACTCGACAGCAAAGGATCCAACTTTATCAATTCGTCAAAGCAGGGCAACTCCTGCACCAAGGCAAGTGGCTCACCCGGGGCCAAATTCAATATAAAATTCCTCATCTCATGGGGGAACTCAATGCAATGAAGACCATTACTTCCTAAGGAGGAAGGATTGATCCAAGTTGATATCGGTGGCCACCAACCTTTTCCAATTGGCTCAAAACAATTTTCTGGCAATTTTGGCAATTTACAATTTTTAGCAGTTTTAACTTCTGGGGCCATTTTGAGGGCCTAAATGAAGGTTTTTTGGGATCGATCTTCCCAATAATAGAAAAAGAAAATATTAAGACCCCAATATGAATCTCCTCTAAGATACCTTTCCAACGGGCTATGATACGCCTAAAACGGAGATCATATGCAAAAGTTACGACCTCGGGAAGTTGATGTACTAACTTACCCAAACGGGGCCCACATGACTTTTGGCGCTTCATCTCCTAGGGTTAGGTTTTTGGATGTCTAGGGTTTTTAGCATTCTTGTTTATTGTAAAAATGACTTCAGATCCTCATTGTAATGATCTTCTTGTGAATGAGTGAAATCGTCACATCTCTTCTCAGAGACAAGCCACCACCATTCCAACAAGCTTGTTTCCGCTGCATTTTACAGTTTCATCTTATTTCCTTATTAAATAGAAAACCGGTTTTACTGTATCTCTATTATTTTGTGTTAAGCACCTGTTAATAATCTGTAGTCATTTCATTTTTCTCATAAAATCTAGATCAGTACACCATAGACATGGCCTTCAACAATTCATCTCGAGGGAATTGTTCTCTTATCTCCGATGATAGTGACTTTGCAATTTCTATCAAGTTGCGTCTCACTGAAATGACAACATTGTCGAATAGGTCTCTTGACACAGGGTGATCTTTGGTGGTTCGTCATGTCTTATCAATATAATGAAAAGGAACCATATACCCATGCACTTCCATACATAGTATCTCTTTTTCATCAAACTTCAAATAATTTTCAGTATTTTCTATATCAATGATCATAGTCCAATTTGTAAACCGTGGACCTGCGAAAGACTCTGGCTTCATATGCAAATTATCTAATGAAAGGCATGCAAATTTTCTTGCATTTGTGTATTCTGCAATATACATTGTGCGACTTTGAGACATTTTCACAAGGATATTCATTTCATCTGGCATAGGAATAATTCCAACCGATGTTAATAATGTCTCTATGTCAGTTAGTTGAAAGAGAAAATTTTGAGCTTTATCTACATTGAAGTGATGTTCATACATCACCCCTACCAAGGATTGGTACTCACTAAATAATCTTTGAGCTGGTCCATTCAATGAGATCCATCTTGTATCAACATCTTTTAATAGCTTGTTTCCATTTGCAACATCATCAACAAATTTTTTAAACTCTGAAAACCATTTGTGACTATGAGAAAAATATGCATAAGCCTCTCATACAAGATCTTCAAATTTTGAAACCGATGGAAACTTGCTTACTATTTTAAATGCAAGATTCATCCTACGAGCCATACAATGAATACTCAACATATATGGTGAAGCTGATACTTGTAGTCTAATACAAAGGCCATTCCTTTGTACTTGCATTACTGATGCTCCATCCGCTCCAACACATACCAAATTTTTTGCGATCATTAAATGATCCATACCACCACTTTCCTTCAAATTATTATTAACAAGTTCATAAATATTTTCAGCTGTAGAATTCTCCTTCATTT
>JASDQU010684858.1:33394-55786 GCA_032191745.1 Picea mariana | reverse complement strand
GCCGCACTTAATAATGCGATGTCCAAAACTCCATTTATGTTTGAATGTATTTATGTAGAAAGTTGCGGTATTTGAGCACCATATGTCATTCAGAGTCTTTGATACCCAATTTGGTGCGCAGGGTATGGAAAATATTGGTGAAATATGGTATTGTCTGGTCCCTTTCCTTATGCAACTTGGTCCATCTTGTGTACTGGTCCTCGTAGCTTCCAACAGGGTAATACTATTATTTAATGACATCCCTAAAGGAATCCCATGTAGGGGAGACTACAAATATTGCAGATTCATCTATGACCATTTGCTCAGAGTAAGTATCCCACCAGTCCTTAACATGGGGGATGACCTTGAGGAGTGCAAAAGTAATCTTTTTCCTGTCAAAAAAATTGTGGACTGAAAAATACCCTTCGAGGAGATTCAACCATTTTTCTACATCATTTGCATCTATCAGTGCTTCAAATAATGGAATATAAAAATTTAAATGTAGCTTGAATGGGGTTTCGTGGCCTCTTGATGAAGATGCGTCTCCTATGGGTATCCTCTGAAGGATCTGTGCAAAGTTATCCATCATTTCGTTCCTTTATCACGTAAGGGATTCCTTGAGCAACAATTTGAAATGATCTCTTTCTCCATCATCTTTTTTCTCGCCCTCCATGATTTTTTTTCAGGCTCAGCATGGCTGATCTTACAAAGTCTCGATTGGTTTGAGTCCCAAATTCTTGTACCCAGATCTTGTCGGGGACATGCACGAAGAAAAATAAATGAAGAGAAGATCGCTCTGATACCACCAATCTAGATTTATGAGCGGGAAAAAATGAATAACAGATTGAATAAAATAACACAGAGATACATAGAACAAAAACAGATATCCAATGAACAATAACTTTTATTGAATAAATAAAATAGGCTGAAAATGTAAAACTGTAGAACTGAAAACAACTTGCTCGAATGGTAGTAGCTATCTCTGAGAAGAGATGTGGCTGCTATGCACATCCATCTGAGAAGAATGATTACAATGAGGCTCCAAAGGCCTTTTTAACATTACTCATGAATTCCAAAACTCTATACATCCAAAAACCTAACTCTAGGAGATGAAACACCAAAAGTTATGTGGGCCCGAATGGGTAAGTTGGTACCTCAACTTCCCAGGGTCGTAACTTTTGCATATGACCTCCGTTTTAGGCACGTGATAGCCCATTGGAAAGGTATTTTTGAGAAATACACATTACGTTGTCAAAATATGACCATGTCTACAATTTGACTGTGGAAAGCCAAAAAAAAATGTTTAGGCACCCAAAACGACCTTGGAAGTACATAAAGATGTATTGACATGAAAACTTCCAAAATAAGCCAGTTGGATTAGGTGGGCGGATACCAATATCCACCTAGAGGCTGTGTATGGATTCAAACATCCCCAGAAGTGTAGAACCCACAATTAAAAATAATTATAGAAGAACGTGTTGAACTAAAAAATTCAAGATGAGCCAGTTGGAATAGGTGGGTGGCCACCAATATCCGCCTAGATCAATTGATACTTTAGAAAGAAGGACATGCTATATTACCCTTTGAATTTGGGATCTTGATAAGAGGGTTGCGTATGAAAATAGACAACAAGGATCCCAAGGATAGGGGAAGAAGAGGGGAAAAGGTGGAAAAAATTACACAGTTCACATCTTGAGGAGAAGACAAAAAGGAAAAGAAGAAAATGAGAGAGTGCGTAGAGTAGGATTACAATAGTATGAGAAATGAAAGATAGGCGCTAAGGAGACGGATTCTCATAAAGGTCCATTGTGAACAAAGGGAGTCATAGACTAAAAAACAAACAATGTGGTGAGTGGAGGGACTCACACACAGAACCCTGAACTACAAATAAGTTGGGAATTTTTCTCTAGGGAAAATAGGAAACTTATCCAAATTTTAATGGTCGCCCTAGAGCAGAGAAGACCCATATCCATACTAGAGAAATAAAGGGTTGTGACTTGGTACTTACTGGAAAGAAACCAACACTGTAAGGGGAGGTCATTGAGGGACTATGTATAACTGAAGGGGATCCCTTTTTCAGAGTAAATTCAGTTGGAAAGGTACCTAATAAAATCGTGGAGGTTCTAAGCTCAATGGCAAGAGGGAAATTTATGTTGTTTCTAGTGGAGTGAAGGAGAGTAACCTCCCTGAACCATTTACAAATTTCAAAATCAGATGAACTAGTCCCCTGGTGGTAACATGGCCTAGCATGAGGGTGGAATATTGTGGAAAGAGACTATGCAACATAACCTATGGTTGGGTGGAAAGGATTTTCCCTCAGTGAGTTGGCTGGTTGAGATTCTTCACTGAACAAATAAGTATTTTATCTTGTTCTATCTAATGCATGTCTGATGGTGAAGATAATATGTTTTTTGTTTATGTGATAAATGTGGTTAATTGAAAGAATGTTGTATTCCTAAGTAAAATGGATTAAGTATAACTATTTTCACTATTAATTATGGAAAATATGAATACCTGAATGAGAAGAGTTAATACAAGTTATATCCCTCTAAATTGCTAGCCCCTTGAATGGAAAGCTTGCAAGATACAAATATTGGAAGAGTGGTAGCAGAGTACCCCTAAATGTTGGTGAATTTCTTGTGTGATTTTAGGAACCCCTTTAACCTGGTGACCTCCTGCCTTCAAATGAAAAGTTTGCAGGATGAAAAATATTCAATCGGATTTTGGATTAAAGGTTTCATTAGCCAATTGTAGAGGTGAGGAATGTCTAAGGAAGATAGGTAGAATCCTTGGTTAATAAGCCTAAAAAGACTCTAGTATGTTAAGCCTTATATATGACCTTCAACTTTGATGAAAACCCTTTTTTGAATCAGAAGGATCAACAACCGTCAATTTGGTGGAGAAAGAAGATATTGACCATTGGTCAAAAGGAGATACCATCATAGTGTCTAAGTTATAGAGTTGTAACGAGACTTTGAAGGGAGGAATATGATTGATTCTAAGTCATCGATCTATCAGAAGAAAATTTGATGAGATATGGACCATAGCTATCCAACACTTCACCTGTAATCCTATCGGAAGGAGAATGGTTGGGAAGTGTAGAAAGGAGGCATAGGAATAATTCAGATGGTGAGAGAGTTCGAGGATGCAAGGACTGTATATCTATCGGGAGGGATGTGTTGAGCACTCAACACACCCTAAAATTCTATGTCCATTTTTTACATTTTGGGTACCACTTGATCCTTTGCACTGTCGGTTTTGCCTTCAATGCGAAACTGATGCCTGCGCTTATCTTTTATGTTTCATGTTTGAATTTTTTAAAAATTTTGCTTGAACATACAACAAAGAATCATCTTAACCATTAAAAGGTACTTAAAAACCACTTAAGGAATTGGAAAACTAAATCTTTCCCCAACACGCTTAGGGAGTTCGGCATTGGTAAAGCTTAAAGATGACGAAGATCGTTTGAGAAGTTTAAAATAGCCGAGCACCGATCTTCATCAGCTTCGACAGACGAAAGTGTTTTTTTTTTGTGAATGAACTTTGGCAAGGGTATTGTCAAAGACCAATCTGTTTGACTTCGGCAAGAAAATGAAAAATTAAGCGTCGCGCAAGGAGAGGAGCGGTATCGCCGACCGCCGACACCCGACGTGATTTCGGCATCAAGGAGTTACAAAATAAAATACACATTAATTTTACATTTTAAAATGTTGATCCCTGAAGTCACCCAAGTATAGCCATTTGCAATATCTGTTTCCTTTATTGCTTTCGACGTAAGTAAATTCCCCAAGTGAAATACTTACCCACCAGTCGAATGCTAAATTTTATGTTCAAATACTTTAAATAACCTCAGGTTAATAACGCCACGTCAGCATCAATCGATATCGAAAGTTTTAAAGGGAACATATCATCAAATTTACAATACAATAATAATAATTATAAAATCCCATAATTTGTGTGAAAACTCAGATAAAAGAACACAGTTAATTCACATCCAAAAGGGAACAGGATACATTCAAGACGCTTCGAATTTTTCATATAATTAAAATTTCCCACCAAAATTTGGCCACATACAAATAGATATCGTCGGTGTCTTTACTGACCGGCCCGATCATAGTGAGGGTATAAAACACTTACAACAAAAGAGAAGAAATTTTAAGCATCTTTTTGGGGAACATAAAGCAAGGGCCTGCCCATTATGCATCTCCTACGCGCGAACCCTCTCTGGACTACTTCTCGCACCCTGTAACATTTCCTTTTCCTCTTTTGCTTTCATCCTCTGTGCCTCGCGCAACTACACAATGGTATCTTGAGCTTCTTGAAGCTCTTTCCGGATCCAAACTGTGTTTCCTTCACGACCCTACGATGCCGACACCTCCTGGTTCTTCGTTGCCAACTGCCTCCACAACTCTGTATTTTCTTGGTAGAGTTCAGCTATGGAAAGTTGGGCATGCTCTAACTGTTGGATGGAACTCTTGACAAGAGAACCCGGTGATTTTTCCCTTCCCTTTCTTCCCCCACTTCCTTTACTGGTAGTCCCCACAAGCTCCGACCAGTTAATAAGAATCGTAGACCCCTCAGCGGCAGGATGTACACTTAGCTCAGCCGGGAGTCGGTCTTCCTCCCTTTTTACCGTATCTTTCCTTGGCCTCCCCCTTCTCCGTGGTGTCTGCTCTTGTGGGGGCATGACCCCCAGCATACGTCTTTCAAGTGTATTTCTCTCCACCCCAACTTCCGCTAGAGGATCTGACACCCTCTCCAAGAAAAGGCCGGTAACCCCTGTCGAAGCTTCGAGGACACTGGAAGCCAATAAGAAAGAGTCCCAAGCACATTGGGGCTCGGACCTGGCACTTCAGCTACCTCACAAACCCCATCCCTTGTTCAAAAGGGATCCCATAGTGCAACAATGTAGTGGCTTGGACGTCTATAAATGATAAAGGACCACTACACTGAGTTTCTCCTAAATAAACTCGCAAGAACAACGTTACAAAGGTATAAACTCGACTTATGCGTAGAATTCCCCATAGAACTCCCAAAACTTATAGCGAAACAAAGGAGCGAACTAGAGTGTGCCAAAATAACACTCACGCCTCGCAACAGGATGTCTTGAAGACTTAACGAGTCGCAGCTGCTCATCGGATGTAATCCAGAACGCATAAAACGTCGTCGATCGGAGTTGCAGGGGATGTGCAGTATGATCATTCCAATCTCTTTAAACTCCCCAGCTTCCATTATTGACAAATGATAGTTGAGACACTTGGTGATACAGATTCTGGAGGCATTTAACGACTTCCTTACTATGATATCCGACCTTCTGGGAGCATACATGTGCATGCACGACTCTGACATCTTTTCCTCACCCCAAAGGTCAAGCGGCTACTATGACAGTTCCAATGCTCATATATTTTGTACTTGATTTTCCACGCTATGGCACACTGACGTGACTCGTTTAAACTGAAGAGAAGCGGCAGCGTGGATAAAGACATCACAGGTCATTCAAAGGAGAAACTGGGATCACATAAGTATTAAACGATCGAGACTAACGAGCCACACAGGTACGCATCGGTCTATTATGTTTGTTGGTACCTTATATCATATTGCTTGATCACTAAACTATCTCAACCCCGATTGAGGAACGATTCCCCAATTACCGGACAAAGCTTGCTCTGTGATCTCGTCGAGGAGCCTGAAAGAAACACCGAAGCAGAATCGACAGAGCGATGAAGGATGACAAGTTCCCTGAGTTTGTCACCCCCGATAATTTCATCGACCTAAGTGACGTGGTCAAGCTGCATGCCGAGCAAGATTCGCTATGGACCGAAGAGTTTGAAAAGATAACCGATGCAAGGCCAGGGCAAGTGCAACAATTTGCAGAACATCTTATCAAGATCCCGAACCATGCTACAATAGTTGAAATCCAGTTTAGTAAAGCATCGGGCGCATGTAGTAGACATCAGGGGAATATATTCGGCCCCAATGGAACATCACAGATTTCCATGGGCCCAAACTTGTGAAGAACTGTTTGTCAGTTGGACTGAATACGAGAGAAGTCACCCTGTCCAAGAAGTATCTCAGGACGACTATTAAAGAAGATGTTAGAAGATAACACCACGTGGCGATTTTTGTTTTGTTTAATCTGCACTTAGCCGTTAGTTTTAGTTAAAACTTTATATTATAAATAAAGACACCGACCAATTAGTAAAGGTCGATGGTTGTTCTAAGACTCTTTCTTTTTTCTGGTTGTTAAGAATTATTTTGAGACTGCTATGAATTGAGAAGTCTTTTTGGACCAAAGACAAGCTATTTTCATCATATGCATGTGGTTGGACTTCGAGAAGAACTACTTCCTATACTGTTTCATGAATGATGCAGTAATGAGTAAGAGAAATTAATTATGTTGTCAAGTTATCTGGTGCAATGTTTTGATGTTCTTTTCTTTAATGATGAAGATAAATCGTTGTGTTATTATGTGATGGATGGTTATGGTAGATGAATTATTTTTCTTGTCGTGATCTTATTACATATGTTCTTTCTTTCTGATAGTTAGTTTCTCAGACAGTAATTGGATGCTCACATGGTTAATGTATTAGTACTAGGCCTGTGGTATAGAGTAATTGTCTGCATGTTGAGCAACGGGTTATCCCAAGCTTAGCCTCTTCCTCAGTAGTTAAAACTTAATCTTATTGTTTGTCAAGTTGGTTTATACTGGCTTGAATCTCTCATATCACCCCCACCCAAGAGAAAATACAGAAGAAAATAGTCCTAACTGAAGAAAGAGCCTTCACAAGAAAACACAAAGCCCATCGATAAATTGACCGGATCACAAGATCTGGAGAACCATTCCATTTTTAAACGCTGCAGAGTCTAATTGGGCCTCGGTGGTGAGTTTGGTTCCTACTGTTGAGTCAAGGGATTTAAGACCCATCAACATAATTGGTGCTAGAAGGAGGGCCTGAGAATCAATGGTTGAATATATATTTTATCTATCATTTCAAATAGCCTACAGATTCGTAACAACCCACATGCATGGCTAGTCCTTCACAAGACAACCCACACACATTGATTGTTCCCAAAATGGATAACTCACCCCAACTCGAGGAAGAACCTTTTCACCCTGAAATACCTTACGCCCTTCCCCACGAGGAAGTGAATCAATTCAGGAGAATCACTAAAGCCTACGCCCGACAGATTGATGCGTTGTCCTTAGCTCCCATCCTCCCTCGAATAAAAAAACAAAGAAGACTGGTGTTTATCACTCCCGATGAGGTTTTTGTACACTCTGTAGAATACTTAATAGATTTTGTGATTACCGAAATCCAAGAACCTCTTGATCTGATACCTGAAATGCCAACCGGCGACATATCTGAGCCAAACAACTTTTCGGAAGAAGAAGAGTTCGACTCAGATTCAGAAGATATGGAAGATAATAATAACCATGAGGAAGAAAGGGAAAACGCACTCTAGAACAATCAACCTTGGTTGGCCGGAGACGTTGTGGCCATCCTTAGACGAGTACATAATATTCCACGGCACCCAGAGAAGATGCTTCCCAAGTACGACCCTGACACTTCAGGTTTACCTAAAGATCACATCAAGAAGTTCATACTCACAATTAGACTCATGAATGTTCAGCATGAAGTCATATTCTGCAGAATTTTCCCCTACACATTTGAAAATTCAGCTTCCACGTGGTATTTTAATTTTCCAGTAGGATCTATAATCAACTAGACTAAGTTTCAGAAAGACTTTCTAGATAAATTTGCAGAGGAAACTACTATGGGAGCCTTGATAGATGAGTTGTTCGCAGCCACCATGAGTCCGAAAGAGAGGGTAAAATATTTCAATCAGAGATTCATGGCCATCTTAAATAAATTCCATCCCGCAGAAAAACCAACTCAAGAGTTACAAATCGAGGTCTACACCAACACACTCCCAGCTTCTATTTCCATGTTTGTAAAAAGAGCCACTAAGAAAACCCTGGCAAAACTTTTTGAAGAGGCCAAAACAATAGAATTCCAGATGAAAGGATGTAAAGAAGGCCATGCCTCTCTAGTAAAGAAAGAAACCCATCCCCCTCCCAGGAGAGGACTCCTTTTGACTAGACCGTCGGGAAAACCGGTTGAACAAACTCCCGACAAAGGTAATGGATATATAGAATATCTACAACGCATGGTTAAAAAATTATCAAACGAAATCATAGACATGAAGAGAAGTGAAGGAGAGGGAAACCAAGGCCAAAGGCCCTATAAGCCTTTCTTTAAAAGAAATTTGCCTTTCAAAGCAATTGAACCTCCCCCATCTAACTTAAATATTGATCTAGGGAATGTTGCGTCTGATTCTTTTTATACTTATCATCAGGAAAACCACTCTGAAAGAGACTGCCCTCAATGGGTACATGCCATGAATTCGATGGCCAATCAGTTTCTAGAAAAATTCTTCCTGACCGAACAACCAAGTAGTTCAGTCATGAATATTTCTTACCAGAAAGAAGTTGACCCACCACGAGATACAACCATGCTGATATGGGATCCCGACCTGATCATGCCTTCCGACGATCTGTTTGAGTCTCGAGAACAACCCATGGAATTTTTAGTGATGCAAACACTTAATAAGGACCCATCTAGCTAGAAAGATACCAACACCACCTGAGCCTCACAAAGTAAGTTAAATCCCAACCACCCGAAAACATATTTCTCTCTCGGTAAAAATTTTATAAGAATTCATACCCAGGAATCACCCAAACTAGATTACAACGTGGTCAAAGATTTGAAGAAGCTAAAGGCCAACATTTCATTTATGGATATATGCAGGATCCCTCAGCAGAAATACTTTTTGTTACAGGCCTTGAACTCTGCGGAAAACCCGACGACAGGAAATGGCCCACAAAGAAGTTTGACTCACACAGATCCGGTGGGAAAACCAACTGTGATTACCTGTTCAGAAGATAGAAAGGAAAAACCGTTTGTCCCCCCATTCCTCCTAACCTTTTAAATCTTCAATAGAAACCTCCACAACTGTTTGGTATATTTTGGAGCATCCTCCAACGTCATGCCCTTGTCTGTTTGCAAGAAATTGAATGTTGTTCCTCTCAAGAGTGATAAACATGTCATACAACTAGACATGACCCAGGTCAAGGTCATAGGAGAACTCAAATACGTGATGATCAGATTATCAACACACCCTACATTTGTGCAAGTGATCGACATTATCGTAGTAGATATCCCAGAGGCATATGGGCTATTACTGAGTCGAGATTGGTCTGAAAATATAAACGGATACTTTAGTATGGACTGGGCACACCTTTGGCTACCTATGAAGGGACACAAGAACATGAATAGAATCAACAAGGAGAGATGTCTAAAAAATACAGTCACTGATTTAGAAACACCTAACGAGCCCTCGTCCACAGATTTCCCCATATTGGGCAATTACTCCTGTGAATCCTACTTCGGAAACTTTTCCCCCCTCTTATCCGATGTTCCTCTTACCCAAAAATCTGAGTTTATTTTTCAAGAGAAATCGCCGATACCGACAGGAGACACCCTCTTCTGCCAAAACTTGGTGCTAGAG
The DNA here is from genome assembly GCA_032191745.1 of Picea mariana. Classification (NCBI taxonomy): domain Eukaryota; kingdom Viridiplantae; phylum Streptophyta; class Pinopsida; order Pinales; family Pinaceae; genus Picea; species Picea mariana. The sequence goes on along the minus strand of JASDQU010684858.1, from coordinate 46,237 downwards.
CTTGCGAAACAAGAGGTCGGGGAGAAAGGAACTAATAAGGGAAACAAAAACAATGATTCTTGTTCACAAATTTGGACCCTCTATTTTGATGGATCTAAATCCCAAGAAGGGTTTGGAGCAGGGTGCGTCCTCATCAATCCTATGGGTAAACGTCATTTCTTGTCCTGTAGGCTAGAATTCGAATGTACCAACAACACTGTCGAATATGAAGCTCTGGTACAAGGATTAAGGAAAGCCATAGATTTGGATATCAAAGAATTGAAAGTTTTCGGAGACTCTGAAATTATTGTTAGACAAGTAAGAAATACTATACATTGCAATTCCCCTCATCTGAAGAACTATTAGCAGGAGGTGCACAGGTTAATAGAGAACTTTGAGGCTTTTAATATCACTGTGATCCCTAGAACAAAAAATATTCTTGTTGACTCCTTGGCCACAGCCGCTTCCAGGCTGTCACCTTTAGAATATTATGAAGCCTCTCAATTCACTGTGGAGATGCTCTACAAACCGTCGGTACCTAATAATATTTCCAATTGGAAAGTCTTCGAAGGATAAAAACAAATCATAAACTTCTTAACTAACCAAGACAATTTCAAATATCTCACTATTGACGATGAATAATTCCAAGAGCTATCCAAATAACTGATCCTCGGACGAGACAACCTATGGATAAATCAAAGGGTCACACAATCTTGAAAGGGATAACTAATCTGGAAAATTTGTTTGATCTGAAGGAGCAATTTAAGGGACCCAAAAATGAAAAGACTGGTAGCTCTTGTCCCCTGCATGAAACTATAAATCTTGGGACCCTAGAGATTCCAAAGAATGTGAATGCAAGACTATATCTAAAAAAGAGAGGAATCACTTACCTCAAATTATTCAGACAATACCAGGATGTCTTTGTGTGGTCCTATAGGGATTTGAAAACGTATGATACCCGCATCATTCAAAACACCATACCTTTAAAACCAAAAGTGAAACCTTTCCAATAGAATCTCCAAAAGTATCACCCATCCCTGGAACCTCTTATGTATCAGGAATTAAAGAAGATTTTGGATGCCAAGATCATTTTTTAGGTTAGGCATTCTGCTTGGGTAGAAAACCTTGTTCCGGTGAGGAAAAAGTCAGTAGAGATCTGTCTATGCGTAGATTTTAGGAACCTCAACAAAGATTCAGAAAAGGACAATTACCTAGTCCCATCGATGGAACAACTCCTACAGACCGTGTCTAGCTCGGAGATCTTCTCTCTACTAGACGATTTCTCGGGTTACAACCAAGTCCTTGTTTCAGAGGAAGATCATTTATAAACCACTTTCTGAACCAAATGGGGAACCTTCGCTTATATGCGCATGCCTTTCTGGTTAATTAATGTAGGAGAAACCTTCCAAAGAGCCATGGACGTAGCTTTCCAGGGACTAATCAATAAATGCGTGGCAGTGTATCTAGATGATGTAACAGTGTATTCAAAGAATAGAGAAGAGCACATCCAACACTTAACTCAGATTTTCGAGAGGTGTAGGAAATACGGTATATCCTTAAACCCTAAGAAAACTATCTTCAGTGTCGAGGAAGGTAAGCTGTTAGGTCACATTATATCTCAAGCAGGGATTCACATAGACCCGAAAAGGATTAAATTCATAGCTCAACTTCCATTACCCCATAACAAGAAAGTTATGCAGTCCTTTTTCGAGAAAATCAATTTTGTGAGGAATTTCACTCTCGACTTCGTAGAAATCATCAAACCCTTACAAAACATGATTCTCAAAGATGTCGAATTTAAGTGGGATGATGAGTGAAAAGACGCCTTCAACAATATCAAGGCTGCCATTTCCCGAGCCCCGGTGTTGCGAAGTCCCGATTTCAATAGAGATTTTTTCCTTTATACTTTCGCCTTTGATCAATCGCTAGCTGTAGTCTTGACTCAAAAGGATGATGACAACAACGAATCCCTGGTGTCATTTATGAGTACTAATCTTCAAGGAGCTAAGCTCAATTATCCTGATGTAGACAAACAGGCCTACGTGGTTTATAAGGAAGTAAAACATTTTAGGTCTTACATCCTCAAGAATCACACTAAACTAATTGTGTCACACCCTGGTGTCCGATCTTTGTTTACCGAGCAAGAAATTGGGGAAAGAAGAGGTAATTGGATGGCAGTAGTCCAAGAATTTGATCTGGACATAAAACCTACCAAACTAGTAAAAGGACAAGGGTTGCGCAAGCTTGCATTAGAAGCCCAAGATCAAGTAAATGAAGATCTCGAATGGGAGAATGAAATGGCACTATGGGGTGGTGAAGTAGCATACATATCCCTAGGACAAGACTCCTGGTATAAAGATTTAACTTATCTTCTACATCACGGAACTTATCTTGAAAACCTCAACCCTAGAGAAAGGAGAGTCTTGAGATTAAAATCTGCACAATATCGTTTTATAAATTTGGTGCTCTTATGGATCAATTACGATGGGGTACTATTAAGATGTCTCTAACGAGAAGACACAGACAAAGTACTGAAAGAAATCCATGATGGCCCCGCTGGGGGACATTTTGCAGGAAACACTATTGCTCATAATATTCTGAGAGCCGACTATTATTGGCCCACCTTGTTCAAAAATGCTCATACTTATGCTAGAAACTATAAGACTTGTCAAATAAGTGCTAGAAAGGAGAAAAGAGCAGTGGTCCCACTCCAACTTGTTACTGTCTCTCAGCCTTTTGAGCAGTGGGGGTTGGATATCATAGGACAAATCACACCTAGCTCCTCAAAAATGCACAAGTACATTCTTACTGCCATCGACTATTTCACAAAATGGGCAGAGGCCATCCCTCTGAGTCATGTAAACGAGAAGGTAGTGATCCAATTCATAGAACAAAAGCTTATCACGAGGTTTGGTGTCCCTTCTATTATGGTCTTTGATAATGCAGCTTACTTTTCTCCCACCTTAATGACAGAGTTCACTTTGGACAAAGGAATCATAATCAAGTACTCTGCAAATTACTATCCCCAGGGAAATGGTGTGGCTAAATCAACAAATAAAAACCTAGTAAGGATATTAAAGAATATAGTTATGGATAATCAAAGAAATTGGCATAATCTACTCAATAATGCTCTATGGGCCGATAGGGTCACACCCAAAGAATCTATAGGAAATTCCCCATACTTTTTGGTCTACGGGCAAGAAGCCATCCTCCCAAATGGACTCTATATTTCATCTCTTCAATTGGCCCAAGATTTCAATGAAAAACCCTCATCGACCATTCAAAAAAGGATTAACACTCTGCTCATGATGGAATAAGAGAGAGAAAAGGCCAAGTCAAAATTCCTATCTCACCAATAGATAGTGAAAAGGTGGATCGATAAGCATAAGGCTAAAGAAAAGAATTTGGAAGTATGAGACTTAGTATTGAAGTGGGACAGATCAAATGAACCAAGAGGGAAACATTCTAAGTTTCAGACACTGTGGCTTGGACCTTTCCAGATAGCAGAGAAAATTGGGACAATCACTTATCGATTGTGTGTGTGTGTGTGTGTGTGTGTGTGTGATTTACGTTCTTTGTTGAATATCTTCATGATTGCGCAAATACTTCTTTTATTGTTTTTTCTTCCTAGATTTTTGTTCTTTTGAAGGTATGTCTGGTAAAACGATGGTTGGTCTTAAGATCACGAAACGTAGCAAACCTTGTTCCTAACTCATGTCTCACTCACAAACACTAGAAGCACTGGAAAACTTGTGGTTACTTTGAGGAATCCTCTATCCAACCGAAGAAAATGAGCGACTTCGGATAAATGTCATAAATGTCTACTTTGTGTCTCGGTTAGACCTCAAGGGAAAGAAGGAAATACAGAAAGGACTACATAAACCCAGAAGACAGAGCTAGTGAAGCATCCACCTTAACTCTCTCACCTAGCAAATAAACAGACATCCTTCTCTCCTACTCACTCAATGTATCATGTTGAAATAAAATTGATATTATCAAAAGAGTGAACAGTAGGAGAGGGTATGTAGATATCTCCATTGGGGCTATGGACGCTCGTTGGCAACGGAGTAAGGTCTGTGATGTCGGGGTGACTTCATCGTGGCTATGGACGCTCGCTAGCAGCGGAGCGACACCAAAGCAGGTGGGTAGAGGTAATTAAAGGCCTCATGTCGGTGAATACTTTGCTAAACTTTGTAAAAAATGGGGCATGATTGAGGGTCAAAGGAAATGAAGGAGGAAAGAGGTTAAAACCCCACAGGCAGACCCGGAAGCATCAACCGAAGGACGTCATATGCAAAGGTTAAGAGGTTCTGATTTAAGACCAACTGAGATTTTCCATCAATTTTCGTATTAGCCGAGCCTTGGAGGAGGAACAGATGTTCTGCTTTCACCCAGTAAATCACCATTTGTTGAGCATTCAACACACCCTAAAAGTCTATGTCCATTTTTTAATTTTTGGGTACCACTTGATCCTTTGCACTGTCTATTTTTCCTTCAATATGAAACTGATGCCTGCTTATCTTTTATGTTTCATGTTTTAATTTTTTTTAAAGTTTGCTTGAACATACAACAAAGAATCATCCTAACCATTAAAAGGTACTTAACAACCACTTAAGGAATTGGCAAACTAAATATTTCCCCAACACGCTTAAGGATTTCGGCATCGGTAAAGATTAAAATTGACGAAGATCATTTGAGAAGTTTAAAATAGTCGAGCACCGATCTTGATCGTCTTCGGTAGACGGAAGTCTTTATTTTTTGTGAATGAACTTTGGGAGCGGTATCACCGAAGAGCAATCCATTCAACTTCAGCAGGAAAATGAAAAAGTAAGCATCGCGCAAGGAGAGGAGCGGTATCGTCGACACCCGACGCGATTTTGGCATCGAGGAGTTACAAAATAAAATACACATTAATTTACATTTTAAAATGTCGATCCCCGACGTCACCCAAGTATAGGCAGTCGCAATATCTATTTCCTTTAGTAATTTCGACGTAAGTAAGGTCCCCAAGTGCAACCCTTACCCACCAACCGAATGCTAAATTTTATGTTCAAATACTTTAGATAACCCCGGGTTAATAACGCCATGTCAGCATCAATCGATATCGAAATTTTTAAAGGGAACATATCAACAAATTTACAATGAAATAATAATAACAATTATAAAATCCCATAATTTGCACAAAAACTCAGATAAAAGAACACAGTTAATTTACATCTAAAAGGGAACGGGATACATTCAAGATGCTTCAAATTTTTCATATAATTAAAATTTCCTGCCAAACTTGGGCCACATACAAATAGATACCGTCGACGTCTTTATTGACCGGCCCAGTCACAGTGAGAGTATAAAACCCTTACGACAAAAGAGAAGAAATGTTAAGCATCACTTTGGGGAATGCAAAGCAAGGGCCCGCCCATTATGCATATCCTGCGTGCAAACCCTCTCCCGAACTACTTCTCGCGCCCTGTAATGTTTCCTTTTCCTCTTTCACTTTTATCCTCTACACCTCGCACAACTACACAATGGTATATTGAGCTTATCGAAGTTGTTTCTGGAGCCAAACTGTGTTTCCTCCGTGACCCTGCGACGCCGACACCTCCTGGTTCTTCGTCGCCAACTGCCTCCGCAACTCTCTATTTTCTTGGTAGAGTTTAGATATGGCAAGTTAGGCCTTCTCTAACTGCTGGACAGAACTCTTGATGGGAGAACCTAGTGATTTTTCCCTTCCCTTTCGTCCCCCGCTTCCTTTACTGGTAGTCCCTGTTATCACATATTCTTGCAGGGGTGAGTTTTTCCTTTGGATTTGGCCTCAAGGCGACAAAATGCAAAGAATAAGGTTAAAAAACCCACTTTATGGCGCTTATCCAAAGTTTTATGCCCGAGCACATTGTGCTAAGATGTGAGTGAGATTGGGCGGCTGAGATCCACGCACTCTAGATCGACAGTCGATGGCTATATCGGGGCCTCAACATGCGCAGTTGTTAAAAAAGGTAGAGTGGGCCAGGGAAAACAGCCACAATTTTTTAAGGCACTACGTGTTGGCCAAAGATACACACCGGGCACAAAAGCGAGGAAGTTCAAACCACTTTTCGCGGTCCTGGGTCCTATCTCAGGTCGACATGTGGCTGTCCCACAGCCATCCCGCTAGCACCTATCCCCCACTCCTTCTCTCTCATTTGTCTGTCACATCTCTCGCTCCCCTATAGCTTTCGCCTCCTCACACTTGTCCTCCATTCACCATCCCGTCAGCACGTCTCTCCTCTCATCTCCTACCACCTGTACCACTTCGTTCCACACTGATTCCACCTGTGTCGGGTCCTCACTCCCTTAGCTAGTGCCACACAGTCTCCCCTCTTCCCCCTCATCATATTCTCACTTCACATCACCTACTTCCCATAACACCTCAACTCCTGCTTATGTTGCCTCCACGTTATATCTTCAGTCTCCTCTTCCCAGCCTCTGTGTCTCCTCCACTTGGCCATCGCAACCCAGTAGCCTTCCCATCACACCATCGCCCCACCAGACCCTCGTCCACGTCTGCTACTTAGTCATCCCTGCAGGTATCCAACTCAACTCCAGGTGGTAGGATGTAGAGGTCGCCATGTCTCTCGGGTGCAGTTTTGACTCAGGCCTTCTATGATCCCAATGAAGCAGTTATTGAGGAAGGTGGTGGAAGTTGAACATTGTTTCCACCATGAATGGAAAGTCCAGAAAAGGACTGTCAGCTAGTCAACTCATCTGCAAGTCTGTTCTGAAACACGGTTGCGTCTGGCCAAGATTGTGTCTAACAGGGGACTCATGCACAGTCTGGTAGGAAGCATATTGACGTAATGCCTTCAATGCATTAACTCGAGCACACCTCTGCTGTAAAAATGAAATTTTGATTATAAGTATGGAGTTCTGTCATTTTTCTAAAGGTCTTTGGTTGAGCAGAGCTCCCATTTTGTAATATGTTTTAACACCAGAGTTGTGTCTGGTTATGTATTTTGATTTGAGACTTTCATATTAATAGAAGTCAACTTCCTCTTTCCATCTCTTTGTAAACACTGTGTTAAAACACTCGGAATTGGAGGATCCATTCGAGGCTCGTAATGTTGTAGGATGATGTAGGTTTGATCACCGCAATGTTTTCACCGGTTTTAACCAGTTTTTTGTTTTGTCTTTTTCCCTCTCGCATTGAATGGCTCGGAATTGGAGGATCCAGTCAAGTCATTGTCGCCGCATAGTGATGTAGGTTTGATCATTGTGTTGTTGGAACTGTGTCATTTGGGCGCATTTCAATGTCTGAAACCTGGGTTCGAAAGCATCATTGAGCCTGAATTTTTCTTCTTCAAGCTGTTGGAAGGTCGGATGCCCATAGCAACCTTGTTCTCTTTTTCTCACCAAGTCTTCCCTCTACTCACCTTTTAAACTCACCCATTAACCGAAGTTAGTTATGGCCCTCACTTCCCTGTGCATTTTTGGCCTAGTTTTTTGAGTTAAAGCGATATTCTTTGGGGTCTGCGACCATTCGACCACCCTTAATTACTCTTTGTGACATAAAAACTGATGGGTACTAGGCTTACCCCTGCTGCAATCCAGGGGTGACTTCTAGTGCTAACATTTATGGCACCACTGTCAAGGATGAATTGAAGATTTTGCCTGGGAAGAACGAAAAAGATTATTGGTTCTGAAGGTGCATTAGAACCCAGTACATCAAGATTTCCACTGTGCACCTGGCAACTCCACTGTCTCAACTTCACTGTTTCAATGTGGCTGCTTCTGGCTACATATGGTAGCCCTTGGGAGAACACAACTATCAGATCTAGTCTTTGATGGTGAACAAAGGCTAGACACACTCATTTTGCACATCATTCACCTGGAAAATCCATGGTTGAAGAATTGATTGGCAATCCCACTGGTTTGAAATGGAAAGAATCCTGGCTCAGAGGTTTTCTCCCTTTAATTTTTTTGTTGTTCCTGATTTTTCCAACGTTGTGATCCCTACTCCAAATGAATGGAATGATTATTTGCCTATATTTAGAGAGAATGGATAGGACAACCCTGTTCAGCATCTTAGTGAGTTTCATGAACTCATGCACTAGTGGGAGATACATCATGAGGATGTACTTATGAAGATGTTCATGTTCTCGTTAGCAGGGGATGCTCATGAGTGGTATCATTCTTTACCCCTTGCTAGCATTTCTTCACTGGGATAATTTCATGCATCTTTCAATAAGCATTGTCAGAATTTTTATCCCTCTGAGTTAATTTGTCATAGTTTTTGTGAGGGATACCACGACCGTATTCAAGGTATAGCTACTTCTTATGCAGGACATGAGGATGAGCCTGATGACTTGGATCAGAAATCAGTTCTTCATCTTCCCTATTCATCTGCATCAAAGGAAGGCTATGAGGATGAGGAAGAGCCATCCATTGATATACCTCAGGCATTTTCTTGTTATTAGCTAGCATAGGTTATTGGAGAAAACCAAGAAGGAGAGATGGATCAACAGCCTGCATCATCCCTTCACTCGCTTGTGCTTTCCACATACATTCAGCCAGAGGTGAGCAGCTGCAAGGCAGAACATGTGTTATGTCACTCATCCTATGAGCCAGTCAGGGAGTACATGGAGTTGCATTTCCTCCATGATTTGAAGCCTCTCAGCTTCATCCTGCCTTCAGCATTAGGAGGAAAGCTGAAGGGTGTAACTGTCCTGTCGTCACAGTTGCATCATCTATTACCAATCACTGACAGATTAAGAGTGCTTCCATTCAGGAAGTTACTTGATTGGCTATGGTGGAAATTTTCTTTCACCTAGACCCATGTACAAAATAAATCAGTTTAGGAATGTACATAAATAAGCTCCTTGGAGCCCTTGTAAGTTTGTTTTCATTTTATTTTCCGGCATATATCCCTCAGTAGGGTGTTTTGAGCTTGACTCCATAGCCCAACAGAAGGCGACTGGAACTACAGAAGGAGATCTTAGAGCCTCGCAGGGAAGCCACTATCCCCCATGGAGCCTAATTTTATCACATATTCTTTCAGAGGTGAGTTTTTCCTTTGGATTTGGCCTCAAGGCGACAAAATGCAAAGAATAGGGTTAAAAAACACACTTTGTGGCGCTTATCCAAAGTTTTATGCCCGAGTGCATTATGTTAAGATGTGAGCGAGATTGGGCGACTAAGATATGTTCACTCTAGATCGGCGAGCGATGGCTATATTAGGGCCTCAACATGTGCGGCCGTTAAAAAAGGTAGAGTGGGCCGGGGAAAACAGTCGCGGTTTTTTAAGGCGCTACGTGTCGGCAAAAGACACACATCGATCCCAAAAGTGGGGAAGTTAAAACCAATTTTCATGGTCCCCAGTCCTATCCCAGGTCAACATGTGGCCGCCCCATAGTCGTCTCGCCAGCACATGTCCCCCACTTCTTCTCTCTCCTCTATATGTCACATCTCCTTCTCCCCTATAGATTTCACTTGCTCACACCTGTCCTCCATTCACTATCCTGCCAGCATATCTCCCCTCTCATCTCCCACCACTTGTACCACTTCACTCCATGCTGATTCCACCTGTGTCGGGTCCTCACTCCCTTAGCTAGTGCCACGTAACCTCCCCTCTTCCCCCTCGTCATCTTCTTGCTCCACATCACCTCCTTCCCCTAACACCTCAACTCCTGCTTATGTGGCCTCGACGCTCTATCTTCAGTCTCCTCTTTCCAGCCTCCATGTCTCCTCCACCTGGCCATCAGAACCTAGTAGCCTAACCATCACGCCATCACCCTGCCAGACCCTCATCCATGTCCATTGCCTAGCCATCCCTGCAAGAATCCAACTCAGCTTCAGGTGGTAGGATGCAGAGGCTGCCACGTCTCCCAGGTGCAGTTTTGATTCAAGCCTTCTCTGATCCCGATGAAGCATTTATTGAGGTAGGTAGTGGTGGTTGAACATCATTTCCACCATGAATGGAAAGCCCAGAAAAGGACTGTCAGCCAGTCAACTCATCTGCAGGTCCGTTCTAAAGCATGATTGTGTTTGACCAAGCTTGCATCTGACAGGGGACTGCATGCACAGTCTAGCAGGAAGCATACAAATGTAATGCCTTCAATGCATTCACTTGAGCACACCTCTGTTGCAGAAACTAAATTTTGAGTATAAGTATGGAGTTCTGTCATTTTTCTAAAGGTCTTTGGTTGAGCAGAGCTCCCATTTTGTAATATGTTTTAACACCAGAGTTGTGCATGGTTATGTATTTTTATTTGAGACTTTCATATTAATAGAAGTCAGCTTCCTCTTTCCATCTCTTTCTAAACACTATGTTAAAACACTCGGAATTGGAGGATCCAGTCGAGGGTCGTAATGTTTTAGGATGATGTAGGTTTGATCACTGCAATGTTTTCACCGGTTTTAACCAGTTTTTTGTGTTGTATTTTTCCCTCTCACACTAAATGGCTCAAAATTGGAGGATCCAGTCGAGTTTTTGTCGCCACATAGTGATGTAGGTTTGATCATTGTGTTGTGTTGGTTATGGAGCCTGATTATCTTCCTGATTCATAGGTCCTTGATTTCAGCCGTGTTTATACCCCATGAAGTATTTACACCCCATAAGTATGTACACTCTTCCACGCAGGGGAGTGCAGAGGGGGGGTACCCCCTCTGCGGGGTTCGGGGGGGCTATCCCCCCGGATGGGGGCAAGTGGGCCCCCAGCGGGGGTTCGGGGGTAGTGTCCCTCAATGGGCGTTCGGGGGCGAAGCCCCCGAAGCAAAAATTGCCTTGTAAAAGTATATTGTAATTTCATTGTAAATCTGGACTGTTCATTATAAGGTCACAGATCTAACGGTAGAGATTATGTTAGGGTTTTTTTTTTGCCCTATAAGGAAACCCTCTTTTATGAGGGAAATGTATTGCGGCTATGGATGGTGGTGAATATTGTATTCTGAGAGAGGAGACTGTGAGAGAAAGAAGAGGAACTTACAACGGGTTTTGCTGTAGGTTGCATCCCTTCATTTGCTGGATAATAATAAAGGAAGGACCTGGCAATTTCTCTGGTGGACGTAGCCCACACTGGGTGAACCACGTAAATCTGTGTCTCTCTTGTATTGTGTGTCTTCTGTGTTTTGTTTCTACATTTGTTTTATTTTATTGCTCCACGGTACTGTTTTTCTAACATGCTGTTGGAACTATGTCATTTGGGCACATTTCAATGTCTGAAACCTGGGTTTGAAAGCATCATCGAGCCTGAGTTTTTCTTCTTCAAGCTGTTGGAAGGTCGGATGCCCATAGCAGCCTTGTTCTCATTTTCTCACCAAGTCTTCCCTTTTCTCTCCTTTTAAACTCAACCCATTGACTGAAGTTAGTTATGGCCCTCACTTCCCTATGCATTTTGGGCCTAGTTTTCTGAGTTAAAGCGATATTCTTTGGGGTCTGCGACCATTCGACCACCCTTAATTACTCTTTGTGACATAAAATTGATGGGTAGTGGGCTTACCCTGCTGCAATCTAGGGGTGACTTCTGGTGCTAACAGTCCCCACAGGCTCTGACTAGTTAATAAGCATTGTAGACCCCTTAGCGGCAGGATGTACACTCATCTCAGTTGGGAGTCGGTCTTCCTCCCTTTTCCCGTATCTTTCCTAGGCCTTCCCCTTCTCCGTGGTGTCCGATCCTGTGGGGGAACGACCCCCAACATACCTCTTTCAAGCATACTTATCTCCACCCCAACTTCTGCTAGAGGTGTCGACACCCTCTCCGAGCAAAGGCCTGTACCTCTTGTCGAAGCTTCAAGGACACTGGAATCCAGTAAGAAAGAGTCCCAGGCACGTCGGGGCTCGGACCTGGCACTTCAACTACCTCACAAACCTTGTCCCTTGTTCAAAGGGGATCCCATAGTGAAACAACATAGTGGCTTAGACATCTACAGATGATAAAGGACCACTACACTGAGTTTTTCCTGAAAAAACTCACAAGACCAGCGTTACAAAGGTATAAACTCGACTTATGCGTAGAATTCCCCACAAAACTCCTGGAATTTATAGCGAAACAAAGGAGAAAATAAGAGTGTGACAAAAGAACACTCACACCTCACGACAGGATGTCTTGAATACTTAACGTGTCACAGTTGCTCGTCGGATGTAATCCAGAACGCATAAAACATCGTTGATTGAAGTTGCAGGGGATGTGCAGTACAAACATTCCAATCTATTTAAACTCCCCAGCTTCCATTATTGACGAATGATAGTTGACACACTTGGTGATACAGATTATGGAGGCATTTAACGACTTCCTTACTATGGTATCTGACCTTCTGGGAGCATACATGTGCACACATGACTCTGGCATCTTTTCCTGACCCCAAAGATCTAGCAGCTACTATGACGTTTCCGATGCTCATATCTGTCGTACTTTATTTGCCACACTATGGCATGATGACATGACTCATTTAAACTGAAGAGGAGTGGCGACGTGGATAAAGACATCGCAGGTCATTCAAAGGAGCAACTGGGATCACGTAAGTATTAAACGATCGAGACTAACGAGCTCCACAGGTACGCATCGATCTATTATGTTTGTTGGTACCTTATATCATATTGCTTGATCACTAAACTATCTCAACCCTGATTGTAGGAACGATTCCTCAATTATCGAACAAAGCTTGCTCTGTGATCTCACCGAGGAACCCGAAAGACACACCAAAGCAGAATTAACAAAGCGATGAAGGATGCCAAGTTCCCCGATTTCAACATCCCCGTTAATTTCATCGACCTGAGCGACGTGGTCAAGCTGCATGCCGAACAAGATTCGCTATGGACCGAAGAGTTCGCAAAGATAACCGATGCAAGGCAAGGGCAAGTGCAACAATTCGTAGAACATCTTATCAAGAGCC
>JASDQU010684858.1:0-33294 GCA_032191745.1 Picea mariana | reverse complement strand
TATTTTTTTTACCCCTGCATCGTCCATTTTTCTTACATAAACAAAATTTATATCCAAACCTAGGATGTNTAGGTCCAAACACATCACTATGAACTAGCTGTAAAATTCTTTCTGCTCTCGTTGCACTAGAGGGGAATCTTACCTGATTCGGCTTCCCATATACACAATGTTCACAGAAATCAAAATATAGAGAGCAGTTAGACATGCCTTCAACCATACCTTTACTAAGTAATAATTGAAGACCCTTTTCTCTGATATGCCCCAGTCTTTGATGCCACATCAAAACCTTTTCTCCAAAGACTATAGGAGTTTTTTCTTCTTCAACTCCAATATCAGGAACAATGTCACTATTACACCCATCACTAATAGTGATTCCTTGCAGCTTATACAGAGTTCCAAACCGAACTCCCTTTAGTAACACCATTTCTCCTCGAACCATCCTACAAGTTTCCTTTTCAAATATTGTTTTTACCCCTGCATCATCCATTTTTCTTACAAAAATCATTTTTTTGGCCAATCCTAGGATGTGCAGAACACCAGGTAGTGTTCTAATCCTTCCATCTATGAGCCTCAACTTGAATTTTCCTTGTCTTATGATTCTGGTTGTCGATTCATCACTGAGGAAAACATTACCTCCATCATACCTTGCATATTCATAGAACCACACCCTATGGGGGATCATATGAAAGGATGCACTTGAGTTAACCAAACATGCCTCATGATTTGCATGTGTGATTGAAGAATCCAAGTACACACCCCCTCCTTCTTCCTTGGAGGTATTTTCTTATGTAGAAGGAGCTTCTTCAAATCCCTTATTTTTCTCAACTTTGGATATACACGGCTTCTTGTAGTATCCTTCTTTTCCACATCTCCAACATACCGTTACAAAATTTCCTAGAGATTTAGATCTACCCTTAGACTTAGATCTTCCACTTGAGGAATTAGATCTATTTATTTCATGGGGGATTCCTCTTGCAAATAATTCATCTGTGCTATGTCCTTCCATGTTCTTTCGTCTCATATCCTCTGACAACAAGGATGAGCCCACTTCATCAAACTTCAAGGCAATTGTATTACTACCTAAGGCCACAACCAGACTATCCCACGAGTCTGGTAAAGAGAACAGTAAATTGATACACTTATCTTCATATGAAATTTTAATCTCAACATATACTAACTGAATTACCGCAGTATTGAAGGTGTTCAAATGCTCTGCCACCGAGTCTCCATCTCTCATCCTTAGGTTATAAAAATTCTTTCTCAAGAATAGTTTATTTACTGGGGACTTAGACTAATACAACTTACCCAACTTATCCCATAAATCCTTGGCTATAGCTTCCTTTGACACATTCAATAATATTGAATCTGAGAGACACAGTCTGATTGTGCTCTTCGCCTTCCGATCCAACTTTTTCCAGTCATTTGTTGAAGATACTGTAGGTGCAATACCTGGATCCAACATGATCCACTGATATTTTTCCACCAACAAATCTTCCATATTGAGCTTCCACAACTCAAAAAATTTCCCATTAAACTTCTCAATCTCCATTTTTGAACTGCTCACCATTTCTCTTCACCTAAAGAATCAATACCGCAGATCTCCCACTGTAACAAGGCTTATCACAGTCCCGAGCCAAACCCTTGACCACAAAGGCATCCCCCTGAAGCCAATAATTTCTCTGATACCAAATGTATAATTTAACCTTGTACAATTATTTACTACAAACAGATTTTCAGTAAAAGAATAGAAAATATACAATGGAAAATACACACATTACATAGACATTTTTCCCCTGGAAACCCAAACCGAGAAAACCAACATATTCTATATTCATTCACATCATATATTGTTTACAATACAATATACATATAGGAGCCAGTGACATCCAAAACCATAACCCAATGACCTAGATTAGTCAACAACCCTAATTCCTTAACCGGAAATAGAAAACCATCAACAAAAAATCATGTGCTAAAAAACTGCCCAACAATGGACACAAAAATCGAGGTGACATGAAAAACGAGGCAAAAAAAGAGACACTAGGTCTAATCATGCAAATAATATAACACATACCCAACAAATAATCAACCTCTAGTGAATAAAAACCAAACCCTATACATATATGCATGCATCCCCCTTAAGTCTAGTGAAGCATGGTGATCATAATGATCTTTCCAGCTCACCCACAACCTTGACCATGACCAGTAGGGTTGTTACAATAATGGTTACAATGATTATTGAGTATCTTTGAAGATTCACCCTGAATGTGATCTCTTCAAGTCCTTGTGCACAATACAAAACAAGTTGGCACATGCAGTAGATTTATGGTTGGCGCAAATACTAGAAATTAGCGTTGCACGGTACATCCTCTTGGGTGTTCATCCAATGATGACTTATGGTGTGCGTGTAGTATTCAAAAACAATTAGAGTGCCAACATGCCCTCAACACTATTATTTGGCTCATCCTCGATCCAATGAAGTTTTTTATGGTGTGATAAAGGAGATTGATGGCACCGTCTTGATGAATTCTTTGAATTGGCCATCAATCTCATCAAAAATTTACATCGCTTCCTTCATATTTTTGAAAAAGTCCTCGACATCACCTAGTGTGATCATCTGTGCAATAGGTTTGATATTCTCCCCTAGTTGTATGATTAAGGCTTCCTTTGTTTGTGCATCTACAAGTTTGTAGTTTGTAGTAGTGAAGTTGGGCCTTTTCCAATGTGGTGAGCATGATTTCTAAAATATTTTGTTGTTCAGTGCGGGTATATGAAATCTCTCGATGTAGGCTAGAAATTTCTTTCACGGCCTCTTGTCATTCTACTGGTTGTAAAGAGGATAGTGTCTGCTTCTTCTGCTCGATTTGTGCCTTAGTTGTGTGGATCTGATCATCAATGGTGTTGATTTCAAGGTCATTATGGAGATGTGTCTAGATCATGAAGATATAATTGACTACCCTTGAGAAATATTCTACGTGTTCATGTCCCTACTGTAGTTCTTTTTCTGTGAGAAAAATTTTATGTTGCAACCCCCCTTCTTATAATTGGGGAGTCCACTTCATTTTTTTTTGAAGCTCTAGGTTATGTCCTTACAGGTACTGGATATCTCCTTAAATTTGTTGGGTTTACATGGCGTGGGGACGTCTGAAGTTTTTTCGGCTGTAATGGAGACTTGTGCGTACCTTCATCCACCGCACTGATCAATGAGGTGTGCGTAGTCATTTACGCTTCATGGAGTTATTTGTTCTCCTTGTGTGCAACTTCAATTTCCTTGTGGGAAATTATTTCTTGGTCGTGCTTATGTTGAGCTTATTTATTCACAACAATTTCTTGCTCATTCTTCTACTGTAGTTCTATATAGGACTCGTTGAGTATGTGGTGTCAGTCCCCCAATTCATACGTGATCATAGCCATATAGGTTTGTGGGTCCTGTGCAGGCACCTTCACCAACTCTAGCTCAATGTAAGGTAGTAGTTGAGGCACTACGGTAGTGGATGGTTCAATGCTTGTGACATCTAATAGACTAAAGCACAACACTCTTCTATAGGTACTATTGTGTAGTGATGTGGCACCAATCATGCCTCCTGTGACCTATTATTTTTGGAAATTCGGGCCAGTTGTTGGAGAAAGCTCCAATGTACAATAGATTTCATCCAACTTTTGTGATGAATCTCTATTCAAGATCTATTATACATAGAAATTGGCTTGGAGCACCTTACATGATGCTCGTGATTGGTGCAAGGGTCTACCAGGGCACTTTCTCTAGAGTGTTGGTGTCAATCTCCTTTTCTCTACTATGATCAAGAAACACTTTGTGCACGATGGACTGTGAGGGGATTTCCTCTTTGATGGGTGCGGTTTCGGTCTGTTGTGATAGAGTTGGTGTGCGCTCTTGTTTGCTAGATTCTGGGCTTGGAATTGGATTGAGAGGTTCTTGTTGTTTATTCATGGGTGGATTCTTCTCTGGGGTTTCCTGTGTCTTATTTCGCTTGATCCCTTTCCATTTATCTATCTCCTTGGTTTTATCTACATAAAATCACTGACCTGTTGGCCCTTTTTCCTTCCTTTGGGCCATCTCGTCCTATTATTGTTCTCTGATTGGTTCCTTGCCTTTATGTTGGGCTATATATCCCCTTTTCTTCTTCTAGATCCACTTAGTTCTTGTCTCCAATTTCTCTACTTCGTCTTTTGGTGTGGGGTGAAGTTCGGTTGGCCACTCTGCGACGACCTGTTGAATTTCTTCCTTGGTGATGTAGAAAGGGAAGATCTCGAGCTTGACCTTCTGATCTGCAAGGGGTTGATGTAAAAATTATGAAATGTATAGGTGAATTGGAGATAGTTCTCATACATGTCAATGATGTTGCACGGTATGCAGAGTGCTTGCCTAGTCACTTGTATTAGTGTTATGTACCATCATTAGAATTATGCATTAGTCTTGTACTAGATGTTCTTCTCCTTGTTGTATTGTATCTCTAGGAACTTTGGCACTGGGAAGGATGGAAAAAAATATGTGTTTCACTTGTGACCTAGTGGTCGCTTCCATATTATCATGGCTAGCAGGATTAACATACAACTGTAACAAAATGCCTTGCCAAATTCCTGCACCTCCAAGCAATCCTGGATGAATTCCTTTAGTAATTATCTTTCCCAAGACATCCTAAATCCTTATACACATTGCTCCACAACATTGACTACCCCTAGTGGGCACTCATCCTTACGACACTTGTGCAACATTTTACAGGAAAGTATCAACGTGGCACTTCAAACTCTGTCATCGTTAATATTTGAAATTACCACTCCTCTTGACCCTCTATGTGTACCATACTTTATGTAAACCTCCTCATGTGTTTTTTCCTTAGCTGTTATTGCTTCATTAGAATCATATATGTTTATAGGAAGGCCCGTAACTAGGCTCATTGTGTTGACATTGAACTGACATGGCTTATCAAGCTAGAGGACCTTGTCATGCAATCAACTGAGTAAGAACCAGACACACACATTGATGAACACAACATACCCAAAATTTGGGAAATCCAGTAATGACATTATCCCTAATTTATTGAGGGCCTTGGCCCAATTTTTTGTGACCACTCTTTGTTTTCCTTCTGTACCTAGAATCACCTATGCATATGCGTCGAAGCACAGTTCTAATAACGACACCTCATCCTGTATATTGAAATGTGTGTATCTAATTTAGGGAGAACTTCCCACCATAGGGCCTTGTTGACCTATATATAAGCTCACATCTTTTATTTTTACCTTTTATTTACTTAGAAAATTTTCAATTCATCGCAGGTTCATAACCTTCCTTATCAAGTTCAGTGTAATACAAAATACACTTATATTCTCTGCCATATCAATATTGCACCAAGACTTAACCATTTCTTAATTTCTCCCATAACAGGGGGTTAGTGGGTTGGTATCATCGTTCTCATTCAAGTCCTCTTTTCCTCCGTCATCAAAATGCACCTTATTGTTTCACGGCCCTCATTTTTCACTTTACTTAGAATATTTTCAAAGTTTCTTAGCACAAAAAATTTGTGGTTCGAAGAACTCATGGGTTCATGTTTCCCCATTTCATTTTTTTGTTCTCTATGAGTCTGACCGACTCTCGACTCTCTTGATAGATCAATTCTTAACCGATTTTCAATATCACCGCGGGTTTCCAGGTTTATGTTTGTTCCTAGAATTCTTGATATATGTATTTGATCCTTCACCACATTACATATATTACTTTTCACTTTCCCCGAGACTTTATTTAATGTTATTCTTACTAAGGACAAGATTTAATTAAATTTTGAAAAGGTCATTATTAATGGCATACTTCTTGAGGTAAACCTTCATTTTAATTTGCAATAACTCTTACATCGAAAAAGGAGATATCAGTTATTATTATTATTCTTTTACATGTGGTTCACGACATCAAAGACCGCTACTCGCTGCGTCCATGGAAAACCCCCCCGAAATCCACAAGAGAATGTGGGGAGGCTGAGCATTTTCGGAATATTGGGGGCTCAACATCAAGAGCATCTTATAGACCCATTTAAGGGAATCACATGTCACTTAAAATGAATTGAACTTGGGTGGGGAGGGTAACAACCATTCCTCCCAACCACCCAAGCTACATCCAATGGGAAAAAAGGAAAGAAACCCCCCGCAATCCACAAGAAAACATGGGGAGGCCAAGCATTTTTGGAATATTGGGGGCTCAACAACAAGAGCATAATATAGATCCATGAAGGCAATCACATGTCACTTACAAGGAATTGAACTTGGGTGGGGAGAGTAACAACCATTCTTCCCAACCACCCAAGCTACATCCAATGGACGGTGTGCTTGTATGAATAGGAATCTACGCGGACTAAGACATACAACCTATAGAATTGATCATGTTCAAGTAAGGTCGTAAAAAAGGAGCTATGAGTTATATTATAGAAAGGGGATTTACTTTGAAATTAATGTTTCAAAGTGAATATAAATAATTCCGCCAACTTTCAAAAAACATGGCATTGAAAGGAAGAGAACACTTATGTGGAGATACTTTTAATTTATTTGAGCGAGAACACTAGAGGTTGTAGTGGTTGAGGCATTACTGGTATTATTCTTTGTTGCCACTACTAGAAAGGAATGAAAATATAGTATGGATTTCAAGCATCGCTTCAGTAGGGTGTGTACTAGAGGTTTTCTACTCTAGGGAAATTGTTTCTTGGTGTGTTGATAAGTATGAAAAGAACCGGAGGGTGATTCAACTTCAAGTGGAATCTCCTATTTCCTTGTCACCGTCAGTATTTAGAAGGATGCTAAAGCTCCATGAGCCAACCATCACAATAAAAGGGGAGGAAGTTAGACAATTCCTTAAGGAAATAAATTATAGACTTGAACTCTTGTAGGAATACTTTGAATATCCTACCACGATGTCGTAGCATTTATTGAATATTCAGGTCAGTCTCTTAAAAATACTTATAAAGAGATTGCATGGCTCTTTACCAGAGTTATAGATCAAGATTCAACAATGGAAATTCCTCTGTTGTCCCTTTACATTTTATATTTTTCAGTTCATGAGAAGGAACTCTTCGACTAGATCAAGATTATTTCTATAGAAATTTCCTCACAATTAGCAAATTTCAATGAAAATAAAAGATTCTACATGTCTTCATATTTGATATTTGTTATCACCCATTGCCACGTTTTGAAAGGTTTGAGTATCGGAAAGAGGATTGACTGCAAAATTGATCCAGTACCAATGTGGTACCAAGCCCTTTGGAGACAAAGGGTTACTTATCATTTTTATGAAGTTTATAATGGATTCATTTATGTTTTCAAGAAACTCATATTTTGTCCAAAAACATTTAGACTATCCTTGGAAGCTTCAAAATTCTTAGATAAAAAAGGGAGCTATGAGAAAATGGAGCATTATACTGTGGTAAGAATATGTTTTTTTTGTGAGAAACCATTTTATCTCCCTTATCATGTTTCAGAAAGAATGCTTTTCATAGAGGTTGCTAGACAATACATATTATGGGTACATTTCTTCCATGAGAAAAGGAAAAATTAGTTTATTCCAATGCCATGGAAAATTGGGCAAATTTTATTAAGAGGGATTTCTAAAATTGGTGAATTCACAACTAAATTGGATAAATACAACTTGAAATTTACAAATGAAGTCAATGGTTTTGACCCAAATCATATTTTCATGGACCACATGACGTGTGTTGGATACACTACTTCACTTGATAATACATTTTTGTTTTAATAAGAGGGTGATAGTCAAGACCCACCAACACCAATTGATGAAAGGAAAATAAAAGATATTGAAACTATTGTGAGTACTACATATAAACATAAACAAAGAGGAAAAGTTACAAATGAAAGAAGTGCTCATTCACCAAGTGTATCACAAAAAAACGGCCTACCAAAACAAAGTTCTCAGCCAGTAACACCACAAAAAAATAAATATTCTACCAATAATTTTGATGATGGAGGTAACCAAAATCATCCAAGAAAAATATTGGAGAAATATCATAAACTTCAGGTCAAAAGAAAAAGGCACGTTACTCAACAGGAGGAAGAAAATGCCATACCTGAAGGTGAAATCGAGCTTCAAGATATGGATTTGGATATTAATATTGAAGATATTGAGTTTATGGATGATGAATAGAGACTACATGAAAGAACGAAAATTGCATCCTAGATTGCAACTCAAGAATAGACCTTTTCAGAATAGACAGTACAAAATGCCATGATTAACAGAAGCTCTAAAAATTAATTTTAGAGAAAATACATTCAAAGAATAAAAGAAAATCTAATTCAGAATTTGATTTCAAAGGCGTACTCCCTTCCATAATTTCTAGAATTTGCAAAGCCATGGCGGATTCTCTAGAAGTGCGGTGGATGACATGGAGGTAGAAAGTATGATGCTTAAGGAAACGATTAAGGAATTAGAACATACTCTGATGCCACCTCCTATATTCTCTACCTCAGTTTCAATGGTTCAACCCAGGAAGAGAATTGATAAAGCCCTAGAATTGAGTCTAAAATTGAAGGGAATATCAAGTTTACTTGTTGCCATTAGGCACTACATTGGAGAAAATGTTAAAAAGAGAATGTCTCTCATTTTAGAGACTTGGGATTTAGCAAGTAGCTTTGTCTCCCTTGGTTCTAAAATTCAAAATTTCAGATAATATTTACAAGATGACTTAAGAAATGACAAAGGATTTTATAAATATGTAGTTATTACATTCAATTTAAAGGTTTTAGGCATGAACAAGAGGAAAACATAAGAGAAAGACTTCCCCTCCTCTACCCACATTAAAAAAATGCAGGCGCATTGGATGAAAATAATTAATACATTAAAATAATTATTGGATGATTTGGATATTCTAAGTGTCAAAAAGAGTGAAGCTTATTCCAAGAAAATGGGATTAGACCTTGCAGGAACTACTGGTGAAGTACAATATCCCAAATGTATTTCAAATAGTATTCTCTTGACAAGGCAAAAAATGAGGAACATGTAGAGATATTGAAAGGTATATCAGCGGATAAGTTCAATAGTATGATCGAGTACACAAAGCAAGAAATTAAAATTTGGCTCATGGAATATGTAAATAAAAATGAAGATATTGTAATTACATTACAACAACTTTCAATTGATTATAGAGAATTAGAAAATATAATTTTAGACATAAGGGTCAAACAAGAAGTAATCGTTTCTCCAATGCGTGAATATATTGAAAATTGGTTAAAGTCAACTTTAATCAATATTACTGAAGATGAAACGGAAGCAGTTGGTACTGGTCAAGAAACTGTCACCAGAGATAATATACAAGAAACAATTGCCCAAAAATGAGTGAGAGATTCCATCGTTGTAAGTGCAAATTGATCACATCCTTCTCCCTTTCTCTTTCACTTTCAGAATTCATCCAGTTATATTTTGTCTATCCCAAGAAGAATATAATCGTTTTATGATCACTCCCTTCTGTTCTCTTTTCAGGTCTTGCATTGTTCCTACCCCGTTCCATCTCTTTTCCTTCTCTTTTCTTATTTCATTTCTTTACTTTATGGTCCACGGGAACCAAAACATATTTTATTTTCATAAGACTATTTATTTTTGAGAAAACTTCAAAGAACTACTTTAGAGTTAATTTTAATTGTATCTTTGAACTCTGAGCATTTGAGTATAAGATATTTGAAATTAACCTATTAAATCCTATTTTGATTTCATTGAAAAGACTCTTTTAAAGTTCTTTGATATATGGGCCCTTCATCTTTCTTTCCATGAATGTGATAAAAAAATATTTGAAACTGTGATGGATATGAGATTCATGTTATATTTTCTATAGCTATTTTATTTTTATCATATTTTTGCAAATTTATTATTTTTATGAGTGAAGGTCCCGGTCCATTTCTCATAGATTCTTGATGTATGCATATTCTTGTAAGTATTTCTATTTATTCGAATGATAAAGATTCAAAGTTTTATTTTTAACACTCTCTCATTTTAATATTATTGTCCCAAGATATTCAAAGATAAATATTTAAAGAATTCAAAGATGAGTACCACCTCTATAAAAATGAAGAGGGATCTTTAATCCTCATGAAGTTGTTGTTTCAATCTTAACCGATTCAAAGATCAACATTTTTGGTGACCATACTAGGGATCAAGAACAAAAATATGGTTTCAAACCAGAATTGTATATGACTCAGCCTCAACCTAACCAACCCCAGTTGCAAGTTGGATTAGGAAATCAAACAAGTGTTTTGCATCAATTATATGATTTGGTGTTGACAACAACCCAAAGTCATGAAGCGATTAAAAGATCTTGAGAGACTCTTTCCCGTGAGGAGGAAAGAGAAATTTCAAGAAGGCAGAGAAGGCAGAGAAGACTTAATAGAAATTGAAGATGGAATCGTACAAAGGACCAATAACAAGGATTAAAAGTAAACAACTTCAAGTAATCAAATAAAGTTTCACCATCAAAAGGGAAAACGATTCAATCATGGATGAAACAGAAGAAAGAAATGAAAAACCTAAGAATCATGAAGAAAGGCAAAGAATACCACAGAGAAGGGTTAGTAATATCCCTCTAAATATTTACAGTGAACAACATCAGTTGCCTACTCTCCCACAAGGAGCATTGCTAACATTTCCGGGAGATGGATCGGTTGATCCAAAGAAACATATGGAAAAAAAATTGAGCATATACAAAATTCATTTGGTGGAACACAATGATGTAATGGTCTAATTGTTTCTTCAAACATTGATAGGCCAAGCCTATGAATGGTATATGTCCCTTCCTGCAAATTCAATTTCCACTTTTTATAATTTAGAAGCTATGTTTTTAACCATGTATTCTCCTCCAGTATCATATCATACTCTCCTCACACAATTCACCCAAATCCGTTTGAAAAAGGGTGAAAGGATCCATGATTTCAATTTCCAATTTTTAAGAATGCTTAATAAGATCCAAGAAAATTAGAGGCCAAATGCTCCAATCATACTTGGGTGTTACAAAAATGAAATTCCCTCAAATGTGAATTTTTCCATCAAGGTTGCGCAAATTGAAGATCTAAATAATGCAATGAATAAAGAAACAGAAATGGAGGAAATTATGCTGGAGACAGTTGCATATCAAGATATCGTTCTAGGAAAATTCCAAAGACAAATGGATACATTTAATATTGCAGATCAAGAAGCATCAACTTCAAGAAAAGTTGAAGATCAAAGAGCACAAAATATTGGATACTGAGGAGTTGGTGGAGGGATACTCAAAGGATTAATTCCTAATGATACAAATGATCCAACAACAATGCAAGAGAACATAAAAAGGATGGAGATAGCACAAATGAATCAAACTATTAGACAGATGTAAAATGCATTGACAAGACTAAGAAGAAATGAAAATTTTGTTCCTAATCCAAGAATTCTTATTCAAGAATAGAGGATAAATATTGTTCAAGTAAAAACAATAGGAAATGATGGTACAAATGAGGAGTTTAGACAGAGGGCGCCTAGGGTGCCAAATCCAAATGCTGTAATTTTAGAGGAAATTTTGAAGATGAGATAGTTGATAATCAAGAGGCTAATTTTGTTCAAGAAGAAATTCTTGAATCTGTACATATGAATGAAGGCGAGTCATCCATGTATATATTTTATGAACAGGAAGAAATCAATATCTCGCAATACAATGTTGTGTAGACAAGAGCACAAACAAATAAATTTAAAACAAAAGAAAACGTAGAGAAAGAAAAGGAAAATATAAGACCAAATGGAGTAGAAGAAACTAAGCGACAGCCAGTCATAAATCAAGCGAAGAATCCTCCACAAATGACATATAATGTGATTGATGATCTATCAAAATTAAGAATCACTCTATCATTCATGGTGTTAGAACACAAGTCAAAATTTGGAATAAAAATTCAAATTTCAGACCCTTTCTTAAATTATTCATGATTTTGTTGTTAATCAATAAAATTTTGCTTTAGGATTTCTATTTTATACACTAATAAAATTCTTTGTTTTGTTTTGACATGGCGGATCCATTCTAAACTATCAATCCTGACACTTATTAACATCGATGATTCACAAGATTTGGGGATATGCAATTGTGTAATGTTTATTTCATGCAGTGTTCCTGTTCATGGTTCCACTTCGGGACTTCATCCTTTGGCGTTATTTGAATATTTTATTTCAATTTATCCTGACTTCCCAAATTATCGAAGCCTGAAATCAATCTAACGATATATGTTCCCCCTTAAAGTTTTTTTTGGAATTCACACTTCGGGATTTCAAGCTCAATGTTGAACCTTTTAGTCCCAAATTCATGACACTTTGAAGCTCCGAATTTATGAAAGACACATTCATAAAGGAAATACTCAGCTGACATGTCTTATGCCACCTTTACAATTGGCACTTACTTTAGGTATTTCTGGACACATAATTCACACGTTTCAGGATGACACATGTCACCCATGTTCTCACGACATGTCATCATATGTGACGTCATCTTGCCACGTCACTCTAAGAGATTGTTCTCTGGGATATCATATTATCAACTAATCCAAGAAGTGTCGAAGTGATGAAGTGTCAAAGGTCCAGACCAACAAAGTACTAAAGTGTTGGAGATTAAAGGATAAGTAAGGACTAATAAAGTTTGATTAAGTTTAAGTAGTCACTTCGTGACTCCGACCTTCAGGATAATTTTAACATTCTCTATTCAATAGCCCTGAATTCCCTAAGTGTCAGAGTACTTATTCTTGCTAATCCATATTATTAAAAATAATTAAACGTGATTAGGGTAAGATATTCATATAAAGGTTTCCTCCGTCATGTAATAAATTTACCATATTTTTAGCATTATGACCCTGTCATTCAAATAAGATATATTAAATGTAGAATTAATGGCATGTTTAATTATGATTTGATAAAACATTTGAACTCTATCTCATTTATGTATTCACATTTAGAATTCTACCTCGTCTTTGCATTCGCATTCACAAGATTTATTTTTCTTACAGGGGTAAATATTTTTAGCAAGAAGACATGGTGCCTCACAAGGGAGAAAAAATAAGGTCCAAGACCAATCTGCAGAGGAACCAAACCTGAATTATGAGTTGTATTTGGATACCACTGCTCAATTAACAGGAAGCATCAAATCTTGGGTGCAGGTTTACAAAATCCTTGAGGAAGAGAAATCCACAATTTATGATGATGAAAGTGAGGAGGAAGATGTTCTAAATATAAACAAGCTCAAGGAGGTCGCCAAGTCTTAATTACATAAGGTTGCAACACGACCAATATTTTTCCCTATACAGACATGATATGTTGGGCTCTGGAGCATGTAGATATACCAACCATAACCATCTACAACCATCAAAGGACTATTGTTGGCTCGTTTCGACCCAAAGATATCCAAGTAATGTATAAATTTTTTAGTAATCCCAAATATGTTTACAATGCAGAATTTGTGAAGAAGTTTGAGAAAGAGGAATGTATAGATTATGACAAAAGTGTCCATGATATAGTTAAAACTTGGTGGGGAAATGAAAAATAAATAAAGCAGATAGTCATGGTATATATTCTACAACTTCTTGTGATGCACATTTTATTTACATAGCTATGATGCTTTGTAGACTGTATGGAAAGAAAAACCCCGCACATTTCACTGTAGATTGGGTCCCTATTATTCATGAAGTTGCAGAAGGTTTTACTTTTAATTAGGGAACTTTGTTGTCTAATAACTTGGTCAAACAAATAGGGGTTTATACAAGTCATAATTCTAAATGTGAACCGACTCCTTTTTATATGTCGGCATATATTATGGATGTTATCTGTTACAAAACCCCTTTCCCTTTGATGAATTAGAGTTGGACTCCAAAAACTTATGAACCAATACATATCTATCATTCCAAACTGTGGGAGGAAAATGCAAAAGATCAATTTTAAGAAATTTTCCATAATGTTATCATTCCAATTCATGAGACTCTATATGGCAACCCTCCTCTCAGGATCTCTGAGAAAATCATGGGAAATTTAAGAACAATTGTAGACTGGTATATCGAGGAGATATTTTCTTATATCAGAGTGTATGGCTATTTCACATCTCCTCATACTTTACCAAAAAAATTTCCAAATAGGATTATTTGCAGGAAAGTGGCATACCAAACAGTTTTTGTGGGATTAACAAAAGAATTGAAGGCAACACAAAAGAGGGTATGGCCAATTTATCCCATACAAGTTGGTGAATATTCCTTGTTATATTTTGGACATGCCAAGGTTGAAGGTTCAACCTTATAATATATTGTATTATATTCTATTGAATTCAAATGACATGACCCTCATAAGGTGGTTGAAAATCATCTAGTTTAGTTCAGCATGAAAAAGTACTTTCATGAAGACTCTCCATTTGATGATGTTTTCATAGGAGCAAAGTTTTATGATGAATTTTTATCCAGGATCCAGAATCTTCCTGACAAAGAACAATCAGATTTTCTTAATTTCCAAAAGCATAGGAGGAGTTTTTTTCAAAAGATTTTACAAGAAGAGCAAAGTCTTACTCACAATGGTAATCTAGCTTCAAAAGTGTTGCCATCATCCAATCCCAAGCAACATGATTTTCCCGAGGTCAAAACCAAGGAAGCTGGAAAAACACTAGAGACATCATTAAAGGATACAACAGTGAAGGAACCAACTCTACTAGGTAAGACCTTACAAGAAACATTGGCAATGTTTGAAGCTTTTATGAAACATGGACATATTTTTCCAAATATGACTTCAAACATTGAAACTCCTTTAAAGGATGTTACTACTCAAGAGGAATTTATTGCACTTGCATCCCCCATCCCATCTTTAACTCCTCTTGCATCAAGCTTTGAGATACATGATACTGAGGTATTAAATGTTGAAGATCCCACTCCTATTGAACCAGAAGAAATGCCTTCATCATATTTCTTCTTTAGCAAAAAGAGGAAAGCTATTATGCAAAGAGAAATTCATAAGAAAGGAGGTATAATCACCAAAAGGCAGAGGATGATATTTGATGATCAGAAACAGAGTGACCCTGAATTTGTAAAACATGTAGCTGACTATTTGGGAGCCATTGCAACAACAAACTTGTGGTTTGTAGAAAATTTAAGAGAAAATATTGATCAACAAAACCTTTTTATCGAGCAGTTGAAAAACGATTTGAAACAAACAGAGGTAATTATTAGGGAAAGATTTAAATCAGAACTAGTTCAAGTCCAACAAATCAAACAGCTGGAAGAAAAACTAAGAACATGTCTTCAAGATCACCAAACATTGAAAAATACTCTGTCATAGAAAGATGCATTACTTCTTCATCTAAAATCTCAAATCAAAAAGGTTGAAAGTAAAATTATTGATATTATTTATTTTAAGAAACACTCCCTGGAGGCCAATGATGGTTTACATTCAACCCAGGATACTTTATGTGAAAGTTTGGGAAGTATTCAGAAATAATATATTATCATCAATGATTCTTTACAAATCATTGTTGATAAAGAAAAAGAGTTGGTTGATAAAAGGTCTAAGTTTCAGGAACTGATTATGTGGAATCAAAATATAAATATACCAGGAATTACTCAATTTACAGAGTTGGAACAATTAAAGAGTGAAATGGAAATAAAGACTTGGGAAAACAACCTTGAAGGAAGTAAAATATTGGCCAAAGAAGCCAGAGCAACATGTTTAAATTTCCTACTAGTTGTAGATGTAGAAATGAATGAAATTGACCTTGGTGATGTCCATTCAATAATTGGGACTCTTAATGTAAATGAGAAGAGAGAAGATTTGAAGAAGAGTAGATAAAAGGATAAAGCCAACATTCAACATGTGACTCAAGTTAATTTGCATATGTTAAACCATTTCCTGGTTAAGCACAATTTATAGTGTCAGGTTACTCAACAAGATTCAATGGAAGTTCAAAATAATTTTCCATTGGTACATAAAAAGGCTTTTAATTTTGAGTTAAATGTTAATACAAATCCCCCCAAGGTTGTAATTTCATTATTAAATTTTCACACTCAATATAAGGATCAACAAAAGACAATTGCATCTATGAGAAAAAATTGAAGAGATAATCCTTCAAATAGCCAGCAAGCGATGAAGTTTCCAAAAGAAAGACAGATGTTCAAATCTTTTGTAATATTTTGTTACCCTAGTATTTAAAATATTTTCTTCTATTTTAATATCTAGAAGTGTGGAAGTCTAACTGATTTTGGTTAAGGAAAAATTGTATAAATAAACTCATTTGAGATATGAAGTGGGATTTTTTCGCCTGATGTAAAGAGAGACTTTTTAATACAAATTCCTACAAGAAGACAAATATTCTATTTGTCATTTCTTTGAGTTATTTGTTTTCTATGTGTTTCTACTTTATCACAATTCATCTTCTTCACTCTATGATGTTTAGGCAAAGAATTAATGCAATTTAGTAATACATCTACTGTGGTTTACTTAATTAAATATCCATTTAGGTATATATTTTCCTTTGTTTTATTGTAAGTGAAACAATACCTGTATCTGTATAGATGTTCTCATCTTAATTCATTTTTTAGACATACATTTCATAGTTCTTCTATTGCAAAAAAGGTAAGAGGTGTCAATATTGGATACCTTGCTCTGTTTGTTAATTTTTTTTGCTATAATTCTTCTTTCCATCTCTTGATTATTGATAAAATCCCAAAAGAAGAGATATTGCCTCTGTATTTCTAAATTATTAGAGTATTGAAGTTTCGTTCTAAGCTGAAGGTAGAAAGGCACTGTGAAAACAAATATTATTAAATTTGTATGCCTGACATTGTTCTGTGAGCCTAGAATAAATCTCAGGAACAACATATGGAACTTGTCAAAATCCCACAGTAGAGGGAAAATATTCTTAAAATATTAGATGAGCTAAGCCATAGAATTGAATCTATTGCATCAAATCCAAAGCAACATCAGAATATATCAATAGTGATACCAAAAGGTAAAGTCCCACCTTTTAACATTGCAATAGAAAATCACGATGTGGTACTTCGTAATTGCTTGATTGACACTAGAGAGAAAAATAATATCATGCCATTATCAATAATAGAAGCACTTGGGATGATCTGTACCAAGTATTATGAAATCGGGGAGAGTATCTATGCCATTGATTCAAGAAAGGTCCCAATGTATGGAGAAATCAAATATTTTTATGCTTGGATAATTGTTTCCCCAGACATCACAACTGTGTTCACAATTATCGTGGTGGATCTTCCTCCAACATATGGAGTAGTTCTTGGGAGAGATTGGTCTTTGTTGATTGGAGGGTATATCATGAATGATGGGAGTTTCATGATGTTGCTAAATAAATATGGAACAATGATTAGAGTTCCTCAAGAGCCAAGAAAACCATTTTCTTCAAGAAAAAAGGACAATGAATTAATGCAATATTATATTGATGTTGGTATAGGAATTTATGTTGTGCTTGATCAAGAGAGGAAAAATATTTTGAAACAATAAATAAAAAAATTCTTTCGAAGGATTTCGGAGGATGTCCTTTGATGGTGCTTTTTGCATCTTAGGAAGTGAAGTAGGAATTGTGTTTAAAATTCCCAATTTAGTCATATATCCCCATGCTATTAGGCTTGAATTTCCTTGTACGAAAAATGAAGATGAATATGAGGAATTAATACAAGGAATGAATCTTGCAATCCAAATGAAGATTGAACATTTGATCATAAATGGCAACTCTGAACTTGTTATAAATCACATCGGGAAGAAAAAAAAGATAAAAAGGAGCGATTAATACTCTATGACAAAAGAGGAAATGAATTGATGTATTCCTTCATCTAATTCAATATATTATTCATTCCCGGGAAAATAAATCAAAAGGTAGACTCATTAGAAATGGCTACATCTTTATTTAATCCTGGTGATTTTCAAAATCAGAATACTTTTCAAGTCAAGAGAATTTACAGGCCATCGACAATACCTAATAATCAAGATCATTTGAAAGTGTTTGAAAATGATGAACAATTGGATGACTTTCTTGATGACATGTATGAAATCCTTGATGATCAGTTATCAATTTCTAAAAAAATTGTCAATTTTGAGTCTATATTCACGATAGATGATAAAGTGAAAATGCCAATTTTGAAGGAAGAAGCATCTACCAGAAAGGTGCAAGAAACTCAAAATGTAAATATTGGGACTCAAGAATCTCCAAAATATGTGAATCTTGGGATTTGATACACACAAAATGAGATTGATTAGTATACCTCCTTGTTCAAAGAATACTTTAATGTTTTCAAATGGACTTACGATGATTTGAAAGCATATGATAAATCCATATTCCAGCATATAATATTGTTAAAAGAAGGGACGGAGCCATTCAAACAAAAGTTCAGAATAAAAAATCCAAAATTGAAACCCCTGGTGAAAATTGAATTGGAGAAATTGAGGAAAGTTGGAATAATATTCCCAATCAAGAATTCAGAATGGTTGTCAAGCCCTGTTGTCGTAAGAAAGAAAAGTGGAGAAATTTGTCTGTGTGTTTATTTTCAAGACTTGAACAAGGTGAGCATTAAAGACAATTATCTCCTTCCTAACATGGAAATGTTACTTCAAGAATTCACCGACTCAACTTTGATGTACATGTTAGATGGATTTTCGGGATACAATCAGGTGCTGGTTGCAGAAGAGAGAACAAAAACTACTTTTATAACACCTTGGGAGACATATGATTATTCCCACATGCCTTTCGAACTAAAAAATGCAAGAGAAACTTTTCAGAGAGCCATGGACCATGCTTTCAAAGATAGGATCGAGATATTTATGGATGACTATCAAGATGATCTTACCATTCATTCTAAGATCGTAGAAAAACACATCCATCATCTAAGATAGTTTTTTGAAAGATGTAGATTATATGGAATATCTCTTAATCCAAAGAAATGTGTG
Organism: Picea mariana; assembly: GCA_032191745.1. NCBI lineage: Eukaryota > Viridiplantae > Streptophyta > Pinopsida > Pinales > Pinaceae > Picea > Picea mariana. The sequence goes on along the minus strand of JASDQU010684858.1, from coordinate 14,354 downwards.
TTTGTAGTTTTAGAAGAGAAAATATTGGGACATATAGTCAGCAAAGAAGGAATATATACAGATCCTAGTAGAGTCAAGGCTATCAATGAATTAAAACCCCTGACCTCAAAAAAGGGAGTACAATCATTTTTTGGAAAAACAAATTTTGTAAGAAGATTAGTCTCAGACTATGCAACAATTGTTAAACCAATAAATGCATTGTTGAAAAAGGATCAGAGATTTGAATGGACCCAATACATTCAAAGAGAATTCACCAATATCAAACATGCAATCACCACTGCACTTGTATTGATCAGCCCAGATTTTAATAAAGATTTCATCATATATTCTTTTGCTCTTGAGGAGACTATTGCTTCTATTCTTACATAGATAAAGATTAAAGGAGAATAACTCCCAATAAGTTTCATGAGAAAAACTCTCCATGATTATGAATTGAAATATTCCGACATAGAGAAGCAAGTTCTTTCCCTAGTTAAGGAAGTGTCTCATTTTAGAACTTATATTTTTTCATCCTATGTCATGATATGTTCCTACTTCTCTAGTGAAAATGCTTCTCGGTAAACAATTGAGAGAAGGGAAATGGGCGAATTGGCTAGAAAAAATTCAAGAATATGATATAGAGATTAAGACACTAAAAGCAGTCAGAGGGCAGGGGTTGTGCAAGCTCATTTCAAGTATGGATTCACTAAATGGAGTTATATCAATTTCGATAGGGTCATCTACATCAACCCACAAATGGTATAAGGATATTATTTTCTATTTAAAATCTGGCCAGTTCCCAAATGGCATATCTCCAAAAGAAACAAGAGCACTAAAGATGAAAGAAAATCAATATGTGTTAGTTGCGGAAATTTTGTTTTGTAGGAATTTTGATGGAATGTTATTGAGATGTGTTGATGCAACAAAATCTCAGAAAATGATGGATGAATTTCATGAAGGAATGTGTGGTAGGAACTTCGCACCTACAAATACTTGACATATAATAATGATAGCTAGATATTATTGGCCAACTATTTTCAAAGATTCATATTCAGTGATAAGAAAATGCATTTCTTGTAAACAATTCTCAGGAAGAATGAAGAGGGAAACATTGCCCTCCAACCCATATCAATAGAAGTATCATTCACACAATGGGGATTGGATGTAATTGAACCAATTAATCTAAAATCAAGTAAGGGTCATTCATATATTCTCAGAGCTACTAATTACTTTACAAAATGGCAAGAAGCAGTATCATTGAAAAAATTCGATTCAGATGAGCTTATAATATTCCTCAAAAAAAAAAATCTAGCAAGATTTGGAGTTCCATAAAATTTTATCACAGATAATGGATCAATATTAATTGGGTCAAAATTTACCAAATTTTGTGGGGAATTTGGTATTATAATGGGATAATCGTCGAACTATTAACCTCAAGGAAATGGTTTGGTTGAATCTACAAACAAGACTTTGATCCAAATCCTCAAGAAAACAATTGATCTTAATCAAAGAAATTGGCATTTAAAATTGATAGATGCATTATGGGAAAGAATATTAACACCAAAGGATAGCACTAGAAACTCCCCATATACATTGGTGTATAGAAAAGAAGTAAGAATGCCTATCAATTTGTAACTGAATGCTTTGATGTATGTTGTGAATATTGAAGATGTAGATTAAGTCTCTACTTTACACAGAAGATACAATCAGTTGATGAAATTGCAGGAAGAATGAGCTGAAGCATTAAGGAAAATGAGTCAGATACAACAAACCATCAAGAAATATTTCGATCAAAGTGCAACAACAAAATATTTTCAAAAGGGGAAACTGGTACTACTATGGAACAAAGCAAAGGAAAAACCTTCTTTACATACAAAATTTGAGGCGTTATGAATTATCCCATATACTATTGAAAGGATCTTGGGTTATAACTCTTATTTACTTAAAGACATGAAGGGGACAGTGCAAATGTTGCCAACTAATGGCCAACATATCAAGAGTTTATTTGCCTAATCAATCCTCCTCTCACATTTACATGGTTTATTTCTTTTCCTTATGTACATGTTTTCTTATTTTCTATTTTCTCTTTTCACACTCAATCCATGCCCAACAGGAGAGATTATGGATTCATTAGTAACCCACAGGGGGTTACTATCCCATAGTTGGAGCCAGATGTTGACCTATATATAAGCTCACATATTTTAATTTTACCTTTTCTTTACTTAGAAAATTTTCAATTCATCGCGGGTTCATATCCTTCCTTATCAAGTTACGTGTAATTAAAAATACACTTGTGTTCTCTGTTGTATCCATATTGCACTAAGACTTAGCCATTTCTTAAGTTCTCCCATAATGATAGGTTCACAGGTTGGTATCATCATTCTCATTCAAGACTACTTTTCCATTGTAGTCAAAATGCACCTTATTGTTTCATGACCTTCATTTTGCACTTTGCTTAGAATATTTTCAAAGTTTATTAGTAGGGAGGGTTCACGAGTTGGTGGAATCGCGGGTTCATGTTTCCCCATTTCATTTTCTTGTGCTCTACGAGTTCGACCAACTCTCGAATCTCTTGATAGATCAATACTTAACTGATTTTCCATATCATCGTGAGTTCGTAGGTTGGCAAGTTTATGTTTTTTCCTTCACTTCTTGATATCTTTTCCTGATCCTCTATCACATTACATATATTACTTTTCACTTTCCCCAAGACTTTATTTAATGCTAATCTTACAGAGGATAATATTTAATTAAATTTTGAAAAGGTTGTCATTAATGACAAACTTAACGAGGTAAACCTTCATTTAATATGCAATAACTCTTTCATCGAAAAAGGAGTTGTGAGTTATATTATCAAAAGGGGATTTACTTTGAAATTAATGTTTCAAAATGAATATACAAAATTCCTCCAACTTTCAAATAACATGGAAGTGAAAGGATCTATGGGGATACTTTGAATTTATTCAGGTGAAAGCACCATAGGTTCCAATGGTAAAGGTAGTATAGGTATTAGTATTCACTGCCACTACCAAAAAGGAATGAAAATATAGTCTAGACATCAAGCATCGCTTTAGCAAGGTGCGTACCAGAGATTTTTGACTCTAGGGAAATATTTTCTTGGTGTGTTGATAAGTATGAAAAGAATCGGAGAGTGACTCAAATTAAAGGGGAATCTTTTGTTTCCTTGTCACCATCAGTTTTCAAAAGGACGTTAAAATTCCATGAGCCAACCATCACATTCAAAGGGGAGGAAGTTAGACAATTCCTTAAGGAAATAAATTATGGACTTGAACTCTTGTGGGAATACCTTGAAGATCCTGTCACAATGTTGGAGGATTTATCGAATATTCAGGTTAGTTCTCTTAAAAATCCTTATAAATAGATTGCATGGATATTTACCGAAGTTACAAGTCAGGAATAAACAACAACAATTCCTCGGTTAGCCCTTTACATTTTGTATTTTACAATTCATGAGAAGGCAATCTTCGACTGGGTGAATATTATTTCTATAGAAATTTCCTCGCTACTATCAAATTTCAAGGAAAATAAAAGAATCTACATGTCTTTATATTTGATATTTTATATCACGTATTGTCATGTTTTTAAAGGTCGGAGTATTGGAAATAGGGTTGACTGTAAAATTGATCCAGTACTAATGTGGTACCAAGCCCTCTTGAGACAAAGGGTTACTTATCAGTTTTATGAAGATTATAACATATTCGTTTATGTTTTCAAGAAACTCATATTTGGTCCAAAAACATAGATTATCCTTGGAAGCATCAAAACTCTTAGATAAAAAGAGGAGTTATGAGAAAATGGAGCATTATACTGTGGTAAGAATATATTTCTCTCGTGAGAAGCCATTTTATCTACCTTATTATGTTTCAAATATAATGTTTGTCATAGAGGTTTCTATACGGTACAAATTATGGGTACATTTCTTCCATGAGAAAAGGAAAACGAATTTTATTCCAATGCCATGGAAAATTGGGCAAATTTTATTAAGAGGCATTTCTAAAATTGATGAATTCACAGTTCAATTGGATCAATACAACTTGAAATTTGAAAACGAAATCAAGGGTTTTGACCCAAATTATATTTTCATGGACCACATGACATCTGTTGGATACAATACTTCACTTGCTAATACATTTTTGTTTGAAGAAGAAGAAGAGGGTGATAGTCAAGACCCACAAACACCAATTGATGAAAGGAAAACAAAAGATATTAAAATTATTGTGAGTACTACAGATAAACATAAATAGAGAGGAAAAGTTACAAATGAGAGAAGTTCTCATTTGCCAAGTGTATCACAAAAAAGATACCTACCAAAAAAAAGTTCGCATTCAGTAAAACCACAACAAAATAAATATTCTACCAATAATTTTGATGATGGAGGTGATAAAAATCCTCCGAGAGGAAGATTGGAGAAATCTCATAAAATTCAGGTCAAAAGAAAAAGGCAAGTTACTCAGTAGAAGGAAGAAATATCATACCTGAAGGGGAAATCAAGCTTCAAGATATGGATCTGGATATTAATATTGAAGATATTGAGTTCCCGGATGATGAATAGAGACTCTAGGAAAGGAGGGAAATTGCAACCAATATTGCAACTCAAGAAAAAACCTTTTCAGAAGATGAATCTTTTACAGTACAAAATTCCTTGTTTGAGAGAATATATAAAAACATAATTTTAGAGAAAATACATTTAAATAATAAAAGAAAATCTAAATCAGAATTTGATTTCAAAGGCGTACTCCCTTCCAGAATTGCCATAATTCACATAGCTACGAGCAATGCTCTAGAAGTGTCGGTGGATGGCATGGAGGCGGAAAATATGGTTCTTAAGGAGAGGATTAAGGAATTATAACATGCTCTGATTCCACCTCATATATTTGCTACCCCACTTTCAGTGGTCCAACCCTGGAAGAGCATTGATAAAACCAAATAATTGAGTCTAAAATTGAAGGGAACATCAAGTTTACTTGTTGCAAGTAGGTGCTACATTGGATAAAATATTAAAAAGAGAATGTCTCTCATTTTAGAGACATGAGATTTAGCAAGTCGATTTTTCTCCCTTGGTCCTAGAATTCAAAATTTCAGAGAATATTTACAAGCTGACTTAAGAAATGACAAAGTTTTTTATAAAGATGAAGTTATTACATTCAGTTTAAAGGTTTCACACATGAATGAGCTGAAAAGAAAAGAGGAATACTTTCCCTTCCCTACCCTCATTAAACAACTGAAGGTGTGTTGGATGAAAATAATTGATACATTAAAATAATTATTGGATGATCTGGATATCCTAAGTGTCAAAAAGAGTGAAGCTTATTCCAAGATAATGGGATTAGACCTTGCAGGAACTACCGGTGAAGTACAAGATCCCAAAATTATTTCAAATAGTATTGTCTTGACAAGGAAACAATTTGAGGAACATGTAGAGATATTGAAAGGTATATCAACGGAGATGTTCAACAGTATGACCAAGTACACGGAGCAAGAAATTGAAAGTTGGATTTTGGAACATGTAAATAAAAATGAAGATATTGAAATTACATTACAACAAATTTCAATTGATTATAGATAATTAGAAAGTACAATGTTATACATAAGGGTCAAACAAGAAGTAACCATTTCTCCAATGCGTGAATGTATTGAAAAAAATTTAAAGTCGGCCTTAATCAAGATTACGGAAGATGAAACAAAAGGAGTTTGTACTAGTCAATAAATTGTCACCAAAGAGAATATAAGAGCAACAATGGCCCAAAAACGAGTGAGAGATTCCATCACAGTAAGTACAAATTGATCACATCCTTCTCCCTTTCTCCTCCACTTTTAGAATTCATCCAAATATATTTTGTCTATCCCAATAAGAATGTCACTATTTTTTAATCGCTCCCTTCTATTCTATTTTCAAGTCTTGCATTGTTCCTTCCCTGTTCCAGCTCTGTTCCTGTGCTTTTATTATTTAATTTATTTACTTTATGGTCCACGGGAGCCAATCCCAGTTCATATTTGGACAAATGCCTTTTCTTTCCATAAGACTCTTAAAGACTATTCATTTTTGAGAAAAATCTAGAGAACTACTTTGGAGTTAATTTTAATTGTATCTTTGAACTCTGAGCATTTGAGTATAAGTTATTTGAAATTGAATCTTATTTGTATTTCCATGAAAAAACTCTTTTAAGGTTCTTTGATATATGGGCCCTTCATATTTCTTTCCATGAATCTAATCAAAAAATATTTGAAACTGTGATGGATGTAAGATTCACGTTATATTTTCTATAGTTATTTTCTTTTTATCATATTTTTGCAAATTTATTATTTCTATGAGTGAAGGTTCATGTTCCATTTCTAAGGGATTCTTGATGAATGTATAGTATTTTAACTATATATATTTATTTGAATGATAAATATTTGGGGTTTTCTTTTTATCACTCTCCCATTTTAATATTTTTGTCCCAACATCTTCAAAGAAAAATATTTAAAGAGTTCAAAGAGGAGTACCACCTCTATAAAAATGAAGGGGGATATTTAATCCTCATGAGGTTGGTGTTTCAATATTAACCGATTCAAATATCAACAGGGATAGGATAACTACATTGGTCGATATTTCAGGCTCAAGCACATGTTGGTCCTTGAACACCTAGACTTTCTTCTGTGATATGGGCTTGTTTGCAGGAGCCATTATCCATGTCGACTGCTTGGTACCTTTGGTTTACTATTTTTCCACCCTCTGCTTGGGAGATATTTTCTGGTCTTTTTGTGGAAACTATTACTTGGAATGGCTATGTGCGTTGAATGTTTGATACTATCTCACTTAATACTATATTTCTCCTAGCATTATGGATGCTCCACACTCAACTCCTCTACATTGCTAGTTGTTTTGCACCCTATTCTCTCTCTAAAAATAATGAATGGAAGTGGTGCATTTGAATGTTAAATACTTGTTTGGGTAACCTCCCCCCCACGATATCCATTTACTTAGCTTTTTGTTGGACCCTCCATTTTTGGAGAAGACTCTATTTTTCTTAAATATCATAGTATTGCGGACAAAGTAGAGAAAACTAGTGGAATGCTACGACTGGTGGAAAATAGAGAAATGCAGCGAAAAGACAACGGAAAGTAATGCAGTAGAATTCCCACGCAAAAAGAAGACATGATCCAATTGGAAAGAACAATGGAAGAAGTCAGAACATTTGAGAGAATGCCAAAAGAAGGTGGAATCAAGAAAGCACAACACCAGAACGAAGAAAGAAAGAAGTCAGCGGAAAAAACCCGATAGCGAGGAGTTATGTAGCGGGTTGGGATTAAGTTAGTAGATAATTATTTGGTTGATGAGTCATTCTAGTTTTTTGTTGTGAATCACTATCATGATTATGAATTGTTGTTCTTTCTATCTCTTGACTGTTGTATTGATTTCAGAGTTACGAATACTGAAAATGCTTGTTGTAATCATACTAGTTGCGGGAAAACCATGTACTAAGTTTATAGTTGATATGCACTTCTCTGTACAAGATGGAAACGAAACTTTGTATCAGATGTTATGAAATGATATTAATATAAAGAGATGATTGGACCTCTAAAATTTTGGATAAATGGTGTATGTATCTTGATGAACTATGCATGCATCTTTTGTGCAAGTCTTTGTTATGTATCTTGTATCTCTTCATTGTGTACATGCAATTGTTGATATTTCTGGTTACTTTACTTTCTGTAGATATGTTCATGTATGAAGTAGAAATAATTGTATGTGTTGTGTAACTCCATTTAGACGGTGTTTGCCCTATTTATTGTCCTATCCCTGTGATCGATTAGTTGGTTTGCACTCTTCCCACCACTACATTCTCTTCAACCTCTCTCCATTTCACATAAGTCTCGACGGCGCTTCGAGTGAGACCCCCTTCCCTTGCCAAATGTTGAATATTCCAGTGCCTTAGACTATAGCGATGCCTTTGTTGAAAAACTCTGAGAACCTTGGTCTCCAATCATGTGCCAACAAATGGTTATGTTGCCAGGACCTGATTTCTGAGTGAGCTTTCAGAGGATGCAACATCATACTTTCAAGTTGGACATTGAAAGGTGGTGGGAACAACGGTGTGATGAGTTCATATTTCAAGAAACTAAGTTACAAAATAAGAGTTTGAGGGTTGTGAAGGAAGAGTATGAAATATTTTGGATATGGTTTCTAGAGGAAGTCTTTCAGTGGCTCGATCGATTACAAGAAGTGCCTGAGTTTAAATACCGAGTGAAGAGAAGGCTCCATTGAACCACTACACAACTAGCTTCCCTCCATCGATTGGATCACCAGATTTTTCGTGTGGTATATTTTTGGGTCAAGACTATGTTGGATGGATACATCTTCGAATTTTTTGCAGAGAAACATTAGTCTTTTTCAAAATAAGAAGCAGTGTTTTACAAAGGCCCCCGAGGAAGACTATTGTGGGAAATTCCTCTGTGGATGAAGATTTTGTTGGTAGAAGGAGTGTTGCTTGTTCTATCAGGGGAAATGGAAGCGTAAACCCCTGCGCATGAGGGGCGGTTGATTCAGGTGAAGGGTCGTGAGTTAGGTTACAAAAGTTCTTGAAATATGGGGGGTCATCGTCGTCGTGAGAAAATTGCTAGAGATGACACGCTCTAAGAAGGGTTGTTATGATTGAAAAGAATTGGTGAGAGAAAATGAGAAATTTGATGAATAGGTCAGATCATTCACATAATATGATTGACCTCTATCGCATCCATAGAAAATAACTTGAGAAGTTGTGGGAGTTGCAGATACGCGGGAGACTGGCCATTCATTGGTTGAAGGAAAGATTTGGGGAGAAATATGAAAGTTATGAAGGAAGCAATTGAAAATGAGTTAGGATAGATGAGGGAGTTAGGATCAAAACCATTTCAAAGAGAGAAATACTTAGTCATAACCCTTTAAGGAGCTACAGGAGACTCAATTCTTTATACACCGAAAGATACTGAGTCCCGTCAAGGAAATGATACAATTTTGCACATTTACGCAACCCCCCAGTGAAAGAATTCCATTCCAAAAGAAAAGGAACCAACCTTGGATCACCCCCACCCTCAGTGCCTTCTACAAATATGTAGTAGCAGAAGTGGATAAAGTTCTTAAGCTCTAGTATATCCAGGACCATCGTGATTTATATTAATAGGATCCCCCAATTCTCTAATGGGAACTCAACAAGCAGGCTCACTCACCCGATACTTGAAATTTTGGGGTAAAGGGGATGAGGATGTTGAGAAACATTGGTTCTTATGTGAGGCTATCTAGAGGTCTCACAAAACTCTATATTCCAATAAACTAGTCGAATTCCAAACCACATTGAGAGGTAGAGAGTTAAAATGGTACATGAAGTCCATTGACTCTGGGAATCCCTAAGGGACTTCCCCGGGAAAACCCTTTAATCTTGCTCAAGTCAAACAAATATTTATTGTATATTTTCACTTACCTCAATATGAACAGCAGGCCCTCTCTAAGTTGCGAGAGTGAGAGATCAACCAGAGAAACGAGGAGTCTTCTTGGGAGTATAACCAACGATTCAAAGATGCAATTGGGAAGCTATCAAAATCTATTCACGAGAATTACCAGCATGAATGGATCATTCAGGGGATTTTTTATTTGAATCAAATTCCATAACTCAACAAAGAATATCCACTTTGGGCAAAGCATTATAATGGGCCATGAAAATTGAAGCAATGGCCAGATACCATAGTAATTTGCGCTTGATGAGATCCCCATAAGATAATAATATTACACAACTCTAGGGCCAGATTTTCACACCGACTAAGAAAATTTAGGAGTTGACCCTAGATAGAGGAGGTCAACCATAGGTCTAGTGCACTGGCTACTACACCGAAGGTCATACGGTGACAGAGTTTCCAAGATCGCGAGGTGGAGGAGCTGTGAGCCACCCTATTACTCCACCACCAGTCAAACCATTAGGCAGTGTTGCACAAGTTGCAACTGCAACGCCATTCCATGAACATGTGTAATTCCAGGCCTTCCCTACTCAACAAAGGGGTCAACCCAACTAGTATTGTGAGATTTTTAGATGCCATGGACATTCTCTGAGACACTATCCCATTTTACAGAAATATACATATGTCCCAAATATGGTGTACCGTGAATTCTGCGGATTGACTGCCCATACCGCCAAGCAATGTCGTGCTTTAGATGCTCTTGTGGACAAACTAGAACACTCTGCATTTAGGATTGACAAATCCCCTCAAGGGTTTGGAGAGGTCGCAGAGGTAGAGAAGCTTTCATATGAGGCTGAGATGGTGACAGAGGACTCACTTGTTGCTACAACTGTGATAAACAAGGACATCTTGCAAGGGACTACCCACATTCGAGGAGACCATGGTGCGCACACTGACGAAACAATACCCATGCTATTGAGGATTCTCCTAACCTTATTGTATGATGGGAAGATCACGCAAGACAAAGGAGATCCAATTTGATAAATTTATAACCTAGGACAATCGCGAAAGAGAGACAATATAGCATTCATTTTATAACAAGGGGAGGTGAAAAGACCGGTGCTGATGTTGAACATCTTAATCGAGCTCCGATTCAAAAGGTAGTGCCTAAACCCCCATATGATTTTGTACAACAAAAGGAATTTGTTCAGCATGTAGTAGTGTTGTTCCACCAAATGTCTAACTCCATGATACCAGAAGTTGTGAATCCAAGCTACACCCCTCCCTATCAAGTTGCAGAAATGTTGGTCCCACCTAAGGGCCCATCATATGAGTCAAACAACATTATTGCCTTATGGTTGCAACTCTTTTCTGATATCCTAAATGATGAACACCTTACCCAGAAGTTGCGGAACTCCATTATCATAACTATGGGAGTTGAGGGATATATAGATGTTAATCTTCCAGAGAGGAATGCAAGAAACATACAAAGACAAAAGAATAGGTCACAATGCGAGTTCAGACTAAATGCCCATATTTATGGTTATGAAATTAATGCTTCCATGATGGATTTGGGCTCAGATGTTAATTTCCTGCCAAAGAAAACGTAAGAAGATTTGGGAAAACCCATGTTGGTCTATTCCCCAATCCAATTGCGCATGGTGAGCTAATATTGTATTTGCCCAGTAGGGAAGCTAGAAAATGTAGAAGTAGATCTAGCCAGAGTCAAGACTATTTTTGATTTTGAGGTCATTGAGATCATGGGGGAGAAGGATCCATATCTAGCCTTTCTTGGAATTGACTGGGCATACGAAAATTATGTTGTGATTGAACTAAAGAAGGAATCCGTGACCTTCAAAGCGGATGGGATTTTCGAGTGAAATATATGCTATCTATTTTGACATTAAATTGTCAACCCGGGGCTCGTAAGCTTCGAGGTGCCATCACTGTATGTGCAGGTCTAGAACTCTAATCTAGCCTAGTCTAGCCTAATCTAATCTAATGCCAATAAACTCAAATAATGAAGATCTTTACTTTAAATTTACAAAGTAATCTACAATTATGGACAGTGATTTTATAAAGACAAGCTATCTTTCAAAAGAAATTTTTCGAAGTAAACTCTATTCTTAAAGCATCTTTTCAAAAACTCATGATTAATTATGTTCTACAGGAAATAAACCTTATCCTTACACTAATAAGACAATCTATGGAGAGCTTTTCCATTATGAAAATATCAATGCATATTCTTATAATCAATATAGTCTACAAACATTGTGCAGAAGAGATTCGAAATAAACATTTGTTCTATCACGCTGATAATGGAAAATATTATGTACAGAGTTAATAATTCATGCAGACCTACAAGATACAACTAAAAATAATAACTCAAAATCAAATATTATCCTATCATATTGATGCTATAAATAGAACTAACAATTTGTGCAAACCTATAGGTAATATTAAAAAATTACAACTTAATAAAGTAGACATTGTCTAAATAGCTAATCTGTAAAATGATTTTCAGTTTATAAAACAGGGAAAGAAAGCTATGATTGTATAGTTAAACAATTGTAAACATATTCCCATTAATAATTGCAACCTGCATAACAAGATGTTAGGTGTCAGAATATAAACAAGTAAGTATGAACAACTGTTAGTGCTCTCTAATAAATATACAATTCCAGGGAGCAATCTACAAGTTATTAAAAGATATACACAGTAATACAATTTAAACAAGTAACCCGAAGTTAGCAAGTTATGAAAGCCAAATGTGAAAATCTAAATATACATTGATACGAAAAAGCTACCCAAACCATTGGTGGGCCCCCCAAGCAGTTGTGGCACTACTCAAATGTAAAATGAAGTCACAGAATTGGCATAGAATTAGTATTAATCATCAAAACAGAGTTTACAGGGAAAATACAATATAATATCTGTATGTATCTAAAAAATTGTGTCTCTGGTGGCATAGACCAGCAAGTATATATAGAGTTTGTACATAGCTTGAGAGGTCGACCACTGAAAGGGTTGACGCTCTCTAAAAACAAAAATTCATTAACTTTTAGCAACAGAATGCATCTCCTCCAACAGCTTTGTGTGCTCAAAATAGTGGTCGATGCAACTGCTCAAATCTGAATGTGATGGGTTCCATAGCTAGAGGGTGTGAGCAGGCACAAAACCCATGTCTTTGATTCTCCTAGAGAATCTCGCCAATATGCCAACCGCCAACTACGTTGCACTCTGAGTGTTGGATGGAGTATCAGATTGAGGGTTGGATGAAGGGACGGATCGAGGACCACAAACTGTTCTCAATCTGTCCACAATTTCAAGACACAATTCTCATGAGACCTAATTGGGCATATTAGGCACAAAACCCATGTGCTGGATTTTTCTAATTCAACTTCTTCCTCCCACAAATTGAGCTCTAAGTTAACTGCCTCGAAAAGGGTCGAATGGAGGACTAGACGAAGGACTGGATGGAGGGTTGGATCACGCGTTTGGCCTGTTTCAAGCAAACGAGAAATCTTAAGAAATCGTAATCACTCAATTGAAGATAAATTAGCATAAAATCATCACAAAACAACGATTACACATACCTCATGTTATCCCATGGCAAATTGATGCACAAAACCTGATAATACCTTCGAAAAGAGCTAAATAAAAGCATAGAGTGTATAACTTCCATATGCAAAAGACATTTGGGCATCGGAAAAATAGGCAAACCACCAAATCAACATTTCTCCCACGCCTAAGAGTTTGCAGGTCCCTCTGCAACAAAAATGGGTCACAAAACATAGATATACTCATGAAGGAGGGGGTAGATTAGCTTTAGAGGCCTCTGCCTCATGCCCTAGGGACTTTGGCTTAGGAATTTTGCGATGCTTCAACTGCATCCTGAGATTATGATTGGTGGTAGTCATCTGATCAACCAATCATTGAAGAGAGTTTACTTTTGCTTGCGAAACAACATTGTCATGGTGCAAATGATGATCCATGGTTTCTCATTTTGCCAGATGTTGGAGCAGTTGAGCATTCTCTTTTTGCAATTGCTCAATAGCTGGGGATTGATTAGATGGATCAAGAGAGAAAGGCTTAGGCTCCTTGGTAGATGTATAAGGTGTGTCAATTTTAGAAGAAGGTGTAGGAATCTGGGAAGAGCGGGTAACAGTGTCTTTGCGAGGAAGACTCGGTGTGATAAGTGTAAGCAGTGTTCCCTTACATTAGATATAAACATAGATAAAAAAATGCACAGCACGATTATTAATTATACACACATAAAATTATGTTAGTAGTATAAATCTTATCATGCCAATACAAACAATTGTTGATATAATAGCCTGAGATATTGTAAAAATACAATATGACAAAATTTCGACAGAAATCCTACTTCCTCTTCTCATGGGCTTGTTATACAAACAAGAAATTTTTAGTATTTTTTAAGCTCAGTAAACCCCTCCCGCACTGCTAAGTATTGTGACACTTCACAATCAAAGATATAGGAAACCGGTAAATCCTCCAAATAGCCTAATATTTCTAACTTTCAAGTGTATAGATAAATTTCACACATTATCCTGACCAGATGGTTAAAATATGGCCCCACCTGTAGGACATAACATCCCACATATAGTTAAGAAGAGTTAGGCGAGAGAGTCTTAAGATTATCTTAAATTTAGTTCTCAATGGAAGATTTATGGGGTTAATTTACCTTCGCTTGACAATGCATACTTCTTTTCATCCCTACCTACAAGTAGTGTCGTACATTAGGAAAAGTTTTAAGATCAGAAATTTTATTTATTGTTTTTCAAATCATCACCCTCTCTGTTAAGAACCAAATATCAATATAGCATAGAAAAACCTCAGAAAAAGTACTCAACACCTTGAAAAAGAGATAATTTCAGATAATAAGCCTCTTCGAGGGGGCAACCTCCTTTTACCCCACTTAA
>JASDQU010684857.1:45032-65295 GCA_032191745.1 Picea mariana | reverse complement strand
AAATAAATTGAAAAATGTATATGTATCGTGTTTTTAGGATTAAGAAAAAAATGAAATACATATCTAAAAATAATATCAGAAAATACACATGTGAGACCAAAATCAACAAAGTGATTTTATTAATGTCATTCCAAGTTAAAATCAAAACCCTCTTTCAAATCCCTGCGAGGATATGGACCAAGATCAGATTTAGATATCTCCGATGGGCACCATACGAAAAGAATCTGACAACAAGAGAGGAATGAGACTAGAAGTGTGGAAGATCTTAGCCACGAAAATATCATTGACTGACTCTGAAAAATATTCCCTATCAGTAATGAAATCTAATTCATATACAAATCAGAATGTACAAAATATCAAGATCATATGATCAACCTTTCATGAATAAGCTGCTGAAATATATATCTCAATCCTTGAATGTTGCTATCTTCAATAAGACCCTTCTTTCAACAAGAGGGTTAAGAATCTAAGATATCTCACAATGAATGAAAGTAAGTAATCTCACAAGAATAAGAGCAGACCTTATATCAAAAAAAAATTCCTTGTTCTCTCCCCCTTTGTCCCTTCCTTTGATCATCTTTTATCTTCCTCAAAAGAAGTTGTGGTAGTTTAAAAATACCATTAGTTAAGTCATAATAGACTAAATATTAATTAGGGATAAATAATAATAATAATAATAATAATAATAATAAAGGGTTTATTAAATAATAACTAATAGGTGGGACCCCTAATATTTTAAATATTTTAAGCTTGATTCCTTCCTTGTTGCTTCACACTTTATTTTAAAATAAATCATGCCACCTCATAAATACACACATAAACAACCACTTGAATATTCCCTAGTGTCTCCCAAAATTATCCTTGTATATATATAAATGAATAAATATATTTTTCCACCACAAAAATAGATAAGAATGGCTGTCCAAAAAATAAGATAATAGTATCAGGCTGTCTCAAAATAACCAAAACATACAAATTTTCCTATAATAATAAAAATCCATATTTACTATGAGAAGCAGTCTTCTTCTTCCCATGGTTTGATGCATTTTCTGCTATGTTTGTAGAGCGTATCTTCTCATTGCTTGGCCGATTGGATGCATGAGGTTGTACTTCACTGAGAGCTGGAGATTGTTCATTATTTTTCTAGGAATGAGAAGTAACTTACTAGGAGGAGTCACTAGAGGACTTGGCATGAATGAGCGCTTTTTTACCTTTTCCTGATAAAGGTTCAGTGATGGTTGCATTCAGTTTTTTGCTTGCATGTGAGGACTGAGTAGGGGATGCAATATGATCAATTTTATGGGCATGTTGGTTGTGTGGAGGTTGAAGAGGCAATGGTAATGAAACTATAGGCCAACCATGGTGATGGATTGTAGGTTGATTGACAATATCTTTCCAACCATCGTTAACAAGGACTTTTGGCTGGAGTGAGACATGAGGTGGAACATGGACACCTGAAAGATTTTGATGAGGTTGGAAAGGGGGTCTCTGTGGTATAGGATGTGGCTAGAATACTCATTGACCCACCAGGTTGAAGAACCCATCTTGAAATATTTGGTTCAACTCTTTAGGATCAACATCAAAGTGAATGGAGAACCTAGGTCTCCTATTACCCCTCTACCAAAAATTATTTCTACCCTTGCTCCTGCCTCTTCCATGACTTCCTATGCTAAATAACCTCATTGTCTACAAGTAAACTTAGATCAAAATACATAACAAGAAAGACTAATCAACCATCAATTAACTTTGTCAAAAGATAAACTCAAAACATTGGCTCTTATTATTGAACACACAAGCATGCATGCCATTAATCCATTAATCTATATACAACAATCATAGTCATTCTGTAAATCAAAATTCAAAATTATCATTATCTAGAACATAGGTATTCAATGAAATTATGGGATGTGATTTGGATTTATAATGAACAAAAAGTGTTATTTATGAAAAGGAAATAAATAATTAGTGTTCTAAATAAGATTAATTCTTAATCAATACATTTTAATGATCACACCATATTCATACTCAACTGTAGGTCTTGTTAACAATTATCATTTTTCTAATTCAAAACTCCCCTTTTCCAATTACAAAGTTTCTATCATATTTCTTTTTGAACAGAACATGGAAAAAATAAAATGATTTTCGGAAAAAATGAGGGTTGTATAATTTGTGTAAAATGAAATTATGGAGGGTAGTGATAACATTCAATGTTATTTCCACATACAACCATAATCCATCAATCATCGACACATATGATCAATTCCAACCTTCAAACTAAAACTCTATATTTTTATCTTTTGTATTTTTGAGAGTTAAATCCACTAAACAAAATATATCAACAAACAATCTTAAAACCATTTTTTAAAATTTCCTGTAAAACGGATTTTATTTAAACTTTTGAAATTTATCCATTTGAACCTTATTTTTCCAAATAGTATAACCATAATAACGGAACGAATCCATTCCAGGTCACAAGAAGTATTCCCATCTTTATATATTTTCCATACATATTGTTTACTGTCAAATTGTGTTTTATCAAAGAGTAGATTCCATTTTAAAGATATTTGCAAAAATGAGCCTTGAAGCCAATATACCAACCGACCCAAAATATGATGTCGACCTCACATAGAAGCTTCTCATTTCCAGCCAACACTTCCAACAAACAATTTGAATGGATGATTACAGAGCTGTGGAGAGTGAAGTAGGGTTTTATATTTCTATCCAAAGTAAGTGGGCTGAGATAGGAGTGTAAGTCGAAACCCTAGATTTTGAATTCCTTTATAGTCACAACACTATAACTTAACATAAATAAGTGGATTGGACCAATAAGGGTGCGACGTATGTGTAATCAAGTAGTTGAAACAAACCTGCATGCCCCAACCATTATTACAATAAATTGAACTGATATTACATTGAGTCTTTTGTAAAAAATAAATCACATCCAAAATAGATATATAGATAGTCAAGATGAGAAGGCTCGGAACACAGTGCAAACTTCCATTTGATTTTTTTTTAAGAACATAACCCACAATCACAACAAGGAACCCACGATGCCTAACAATAGGCCATATCCATAAAAACCCAAAGGCAAACAACAACGATGAGACAATTTCCCTCATTTGAATATGTTATTTCTTTTAACTTGACAACAAACATTTAAATGCCAAAACTAGGTCGATATTTATCCATGGTAACCCTATTTATTTTGTATTAGCTTCATACAAATACTTTTCCATCCACAACCTTTCAAAACCAATTCCTCATAGAGATTCATTCTCAGAACAAACAGACAACATGCAAACAACTTGAGCCAATATTTAAAATTTATCAGAAAAAAATAAGCCATTGATGCTAGAGAAGTCGAAAAATGTCCATACCTGTCAAAATAAGTTAAATTTCCATGAGAGATAAGCCCAAGATCATTATCCAACCATTAAATCCCTTGAATCTACAAACCCTCGACCAATCAACATTAGACCATTTCCAATAAACAACAATGCAAAAGGTGGCATTCTTAGGAAGGAAAACCAACGAGAGTGCATTAACTCTCCATCAACTCACATCACCTCAACATTCATCAAGGCTCACTAACCTTTCACGATAGACAACCAACATTTACACGGTGGTTTTGGGCTCCACTTTTTCCATATTTTCCGATATACAAATATATTCATTATTACACCTTTTCCCACATTTCGTTGTTAATACACACTATAAACCCTAATTAAACGCCATCATCTATCGTTGTTAATACACACTATAAATCCTAATTAAACGCCATCATCCGTTCTTATATCCAGTGTGATTAATACATCATCTTTTCTATGTTTTTAATGATTAAAAGATAATTGTATCATTGTTATTCTTGTAGTAGTACGATCAATATTCTTATACCATAACTGTAGTTCAACGTTTCTGCACCAACACTGCCATTTTGGTACTCGTCATTGTTTGGCATAATTGTACGTTTATAGTCAAAATTTGAGAACATGGGTTTTCTCTGTAGCGACGTGAAAATTCATACACATGTTCTAGAATTCACCCAGATTACACATGTGTACCTCCAGCTATGAGGGAATAATTCCGCCAAAATTAATAAAAGTTCTCGACATTCAAATTCTCCCTCGATTTTTGTGCAAATAAAGAAAAATATGAGGATTCTTAAAAATGGGTTTTCCTCACAGCATGGAAAATTGGGTCTCACGTGGATCAATTTCCAAACAAAGGAACGATCGCGGAGTTATTGCTGGTTACTTAACTGTCACTCGCACAAATTTCGCGGTATGTCCAAATTTGAAAACACCACGCCCAGATTTGGTGACGTGGCTTTGAGTTTGACGTCAAATGGATATCATATCAATTAAATTAGTATGATAATCTTGAGTTGGTTGCAGCCATGGCATCAAATATATGGATCAAAACCAATTTTGCTAAGTTGGTCCTGCAAAGCCAAGGTTAGTTGATTTGTTATTGCCATCTCCATTTTGGCATTTTGTCTCACGAAGATGTAAGGGATGTTCTCATCTCCCTACTTGGATTATAGAATTCTTCTATAAATTTTTGATGTAATGGAAGGGACGGGTATGTATGAGATTCAAATAAATTGTTATTATTTCACTTATTCAGAGAGAGCTGAGCAACATTACCTTGTAATCTGGAGTTTGATTTTAATGAGGAAATGACTATTGATATGCTGAGCAAATTTCTCCACTGAGTTCACTTTTCCAGATGCACCATCTAGGTTGGGAAGGCCCCCTCGATCCGGTAACTCTCTGGCTTTTCAATTTTTAATTTAGATTGCATTTTATTTTATTTCAGCGCATGATTGTGTTCAATTTTAGTTTACACTTTTTGATTTGTAGATTATCTCCTTGAATTGATACCCCTGCAGTTTGATTTCACATTGCTTCCATTATCAAACTCTTTTTATTGCCACTCCTTTTCACGCCATTCCTATAATTGCTCCTTGCACTTTCATGCTATGACTATTCCCCACACAATTATTCTACTCCAGCAATTGATTGTACCCTGCATAGTCTCTCATTTATCTAATGTTTCGGTCCATGCTCTCGCCACCATTCTCTGAGAAAGCATTCCCTTTGAAGATATATTTATTAGCTGCACAAAGAGCTAATTTCTTTATGTATTTTTCTTCTCCAGCTGCGCCCATATTTGCACTCATCATGTACTCATTCTATTTACGATCCACAAGCGTTGCCTCTGCAAATCATTCAATTGCGATTTCATGCTGTCATTCACTGGTTGGGTTGCGTCCTCATCAAATTCTCGCGACTTACCTTTTCTGTTTGAGCTTTAAAGAATAAAAAAAGCCACAAGTCTTTAAACAATATATGGATTAATTAGCACCAGTATTAATGCGTGAGTTTCCTGTGTCATTGTTGATAACCATATGTAAAAATTTATTGCATTAGTTATGCAGGTCACTTGTTATCTTTTTAATTTGGTTTGTTATATGTTGTGTAACTTGTTGAATTCATTTATTAGTTGTCTAATGATTGCCATATTAATGTATGGTTAATTGATATGGTGTTAACATGTCAATGTATTTAGTTTTATTTATTACAGTATCTTATTGATATTATTATATGTTGTTTTAAGTAAAGATTGTTATTTTGTTATGTTTAGTTTATTTTAATTATTTTGTTGTTTAATGTATGTTAAATGTTATATTATTAATTGTTGTATACATATTTTTATATATTATTTTACTAAGTTTTTCCATAATAGATTAAATGTGAGTATTGATATTTCGTTTATTAAAAATATAGATGCAGTTATTTGTTGTGAAAATATACATGCGGTGATAAGTGGATCATTATTGCAAAAAATTCCATTAATTCATAAACAAAGTTAACTTTACAATAAAAACATCGTCTTTCTTTTCATTTGTTCTTTTCATTTCATTGTTCTCATTCTTTACTTCTCAGGTGTGTCTTTTCGAGGACATTTTAGTTGCATAATTTGATTGCTTTTCCTTTTAACTAGTTTTCTTTAATTAGGATTTACTGTAGTTTAAATTTCTTTTTATTTCCCGCACTTTGATTTTCGTGCTTGGTTTTTCTTGTATTTTGGTTTCTTGCACTTTAATTTTCCATAGCTCCAATCACCAAAGGACAGATTAAAGGTCTAACTCATGAGATATGGCCTCCCCATGATGGGATTCATCCTAAGGTGTTAGTTTATTTCCTGTCTATTGAATTCATTGCTTGTTTCATTTATTGCATTGAAGTGTGTTTGTCGGCTTTAGATTAGGGTAGACTAGCTCCAATCCTGCACATATTGTTCCTGCACCTTAAAGATTACGAACCCCAATTGATAATTTAATGTTGGAATTAATAGTATTTTACCCAATGGGTGGAAAACACTTAGTTTCCATCTCAGACTCCAAATCGAGCCTTTGTACTATGCGTCGAGCCCAAAACCATATCCAAAGCAATATACGACATTCATAACTATTGTAAATTGTCAGTGATTATATATCATCCATATCAACTTACCAATCAAGCGATGTGAAGTATGATACCCATAAACATATATGAACTCAATTCTAAGTCGAGTTCGTTTACACTTTGCATGTGACAACCATGTATGATATCATATATGATATATATGCATGGAATAAACTTGACCACCTTTTTTAAAAATATGTCACAAGCCCTATTAAAATAATTAAACTTTAAAACTTATAATCACAAGTGTTGTAATTCTGGAACAAAAGGCCTCTCACCCTTTTCTTTTTCCTTTAATCATGGCGTCAACATATTTAATGCAATATGAGGATAAGAAGTCTCATAGATCGTTGTCAAAGAAATCATTTGTGCGTGTAATAAAATATCAAATTGTAATTTAATCTAACCATTTATTTGCAGATCGCATTTATTTCTAAAAAAAAACCAAGGAGTGAAATCAACTTAATATAACTTCTCTAAGGGGTCCCACCTACTAGTTAAATAATATAGTAATAGAAATAATATAGTTCATTGCAATCTTTTGCAAGTAGGATTCCTGTTGCGCAATTTTGCATCAACCACTGGTGACTGCATAGGGAAATCTACTTGTAGCATATTAGAACTCATAAATTCTGGTTTTGATGAAATCAACAGGGGTGCGTAATAATAAGTGATAAAAATATACCAAGAATGAAAAGTTATACAAAAGGGGGAGATAAATTGAAAATGAAATGATATATGAAATGGGACTTCGTGGAGCAACTTATGAAAAGTGAGATATATGAGGGGGTCTGGTCCTCTTTGTATAAATAACAAAGAAACAATAGCATTTCCTTTGATGAAATTTCAACCTTGCAACAAATTTTACAAAATCATATGATATGCTCTTATTTAAAATGGAATGAAGGGTATAAAGGGAAAGGAGAAAAAGGTGAGAGTAAAAACCATCAAGTTAGTAGCAACGCATTTCATTGAAGGTACAAGAAATTTCTCATCAACATCTAAAGAAAAGAGAATCATAATATCTCTGTTGTGTGTTTAATTTCTAAACTGACCAACAATATTTGGAGATCTATCTAATGATTTGACTGATCCAACTGACTCTACCTCATCAAAGGTTCAAACCAGGAAAATGAAAATAAAATTAATAAAAAAAAAACAACAAAAAGTACTCAAAGTAAACACGCAAGTATGTACAAAAGTATTTACATGCACTCAATCAACAATCAATTTGGTCTGACATAGTGCTTGGGATGCGAACCATTAGTACTATAGGAAAATAATCACTCATCCGTATCCTTTAACACGTATGAGTTGGTACCAAGGGAAAAAGTGATTTTAAATGGACCTAGAAAATAATCACTCATCCATATCCATATCCTCTATAATTCTTTTCAAGATTTTGACCAAGTTCTTGTTAGTTGACTCATCCTGCCCATTTCCTTGAGTATAATAGGAAGAGGAGATAAAGTGTTTAACACCAAACTTACTAAGAAGCCGAGTTAGCTTTGTAGAGATGAACGTTGGTCCATTATCTAAAATGATTTCCAGGGGAATACCAAATCGATAATAGATATTGGATTCTAAAAAAGAAATAACTTGTTCATCTTGAGCATGCCTAAGAGTTACAACTTTAGCTCACTTTGTGAAGTAGTCTATAGCTTTCAATATATAAACATGTCCTGTGAAAGATGGCAGGTTAATAGGACCAATAAAATATAAAATCCATTTAGAAAAGGGAAAATCTGGAAGAACAAGATATAAAGGAATGGTGAAGAAGTGTTCTTTACCAACAAACTTTTAGCATTTATCACAAGCCCTTGTAAATTGATAGGAATCTTTAAAAATATATCGCAAGTAATAACTAGTTATAATGATTTTAAAAGCAATGGATTTAGCAACAAAGTGACAAAAAATATGAACAATAGATGTCACTGATCTATGAATCTCATTTAATATCCTTTGAGTTGCGTTATCATCAATACATCGTCGAAACAACCCATCAATGAACCTTCTAAACAAAAAGTCTCCTATAATGAGATACTTAGAAGATTCAAGGAAAATCCTCCTTTGTTGATGAGAATTTAAAGGATTTGGACACCTTTGAAATTGTACGTAATGGATGAGATATTTATACCAAGGGTGTTCAGATAAAGTGAGATTTTATCTTTCATCATAAAACAATGTTGACAACAAACTATCTTCGTCTTCAGAAATTTCACTTGGTTCAGGATGCTGAGTTAAGTGAAGGGCTAAGTCACGTTCCTTAATCATTTTGGATGTCATGATATTCAAATCATGCTCCTGGATTTTTTCAAGCCAATGTGTAAGTTTCCATGAAAGATAAGTTTGTGAAAGTAGAAACTTAACAACAGGTAAAGGGACTTTTACCTGCGTGTGCTTGCCTAGAATAAAATGGTGAAATTTCTCTATAGCTTTAACAAGTATGAAAGAATTCTTTTCAATATAAGAATATTTAAACTCATCATTTGAAAAACTTTGAATCATGTAAGCTACATTATTTTCATTATTTTGGTCATCATTTTGCAGAAGAATAACAAAAATTGCTTCTTTTGTAGCGTTTGTATATACAATAAAGTCTTTTTAAAAACTTGGTTTCACCAAAACTTGTGTGGAATTGATGGCTTTCTTGATTCTTATGAAATCCTTTCGATGTCATCTATGCAAGAGAAAGGATGATCCTGCTTTAGTATATTATGAATTGGTTTAACAATGATAACAAAATTAGAAGCAAACCTTTGAATAAAATTAATAGTGCCCATACAAGATTGAATTTTTTTCTTAGATGTAGGGGATGGAATATTTAAGATAACGAAAAAGCTCTTAGGATCAATGCTTTTTCATGAATCAGAAACAATACGACTGAGAAGTTTACCTTGAGTGACACTAGAAATAGACTTCAAAGGATTCACTCCATCAAATGAAGACTTTTTGAAGATGACTAAAATGATTTGATTGGGTCTTATAGTAAGCTGTTAAATCATCAAGATAAACATAAATGATCTTACCAATAAGATCATTGAAAGCTAACTGCATAGCTCTTTGAAAAGTAACACCTGCATTGGAAAATCCAAAAGGCATGCTTTCGTAAGAAAAGGTGCCCCAGCAGGTTGTAAATGTGGTTTTATATTTATCCGTCCTTTTAACTTTGATTTGATTATATACAAAAAAATCGTCAAGTAAGGACATCGTCTTGGATCCTGCAACCTTTTGTAAGATAATTTCCATGTTAGGTAGTGGAATTTTGTCTTTAAAACTTTCTCTATTTAAAGCACGAAGATAGAAACAAAGCCTAATCTGACCTATTTTCTTCCGGACGGGAACAATATTTGATACCCATTTAGAATACTTAACTGAAAATATTATGTGAGAATTTAAAATATTTTCCACTTCTCTTCGGATTGTAGCTTCAAGAGAAGGATTCACAAGTCTATGTTTTTTCCTAACTGGATTTTCCCCTTCCATAATGGGAATGGCATGATGTATAAAATTTGGATCAAAACCACAAATATCCTCATAAGATTAGGCAAAAACATCATGAAATTCTTAGAACAAGTCCATGAATTACCTTTTTTCTTCATGAGAACATTGGGCACCTATCTTAATGATATCTGGGGACTCAAGGGTTCCAATGTTCAGAGGGATGGTATCCCCAAATTTTCTTTTAGACTCCTCTTATTTATCAATTTATTTATTGCCTACATCACTCGTCGAGAACGAAATCTAAGGAGGAGTCAAACCCTTAGGAATATTATCATTTTCAAGGGAAATTATTTCCTTAGGATTATAAGGTTCATTCTATAAGAAGACACAAATACCTTCATCGTCTAGAAAACTTGCCAAGTTTCTACATTATTAGGGAGATGAGGTTGGTAGAGAGTCAAGAATGTATAATATGGCCTCTGTGGTAAAAGATTCCTTGTAGTAGAAGCCACAAAAATATCTAACCTGTCAGCCATAGAATTAAGTTCTCTTTTTACACGAGTCATGTTAAAAGATAGTACATTTGAGATTAATTCCCACACAACTTAGGTGTATCACTTCAATAACTTGTTGTTGGGAATATATATATCTTCCTGACTAAGTTTACAACAAGTTCATAATCACCAAAAGCAATAATATGACCACATACAAGGTTATAAGTGTTTTCAATGCCAAGTAATAAGGATTCAAACTCTGTGAGATTGTTTGTACAAGAAAATTCTAATATATAGGAGAAATTATGATTTTTTCCTATAGGAGAGTATAATATAATACCTGCTCCATTACCTTCATTTGAACATGCATTGTCGAAGTGAATATGCCACATACCATCATCATAATTGGTTGGTTGAAGTTGCATGTCATTTTCATCAGGAAAGATTGAATATACACCCTTGTCTTCCTCAACATAATTTACATTAGGTCAAGGAACATTTTCAATATAAGGAAAAATCCTTCCTTCCCTTAGCATAATAATATTCTTTCCATTCTTAGGGATGGATAAATGTGATCCATCTAGTGAATGTTAACCACCAGTTAAGGCTTGTCAGTCTCTACCAAAAATGATTGAATAGTTACTTACATGCATATCAATTACTTGTATATTTAGGGTGGTTCTTATTTCAAGATGAGCGCAAAGTACTAGAGTTACATATTTGATTTCACCTATGGTAGACTGTTATTGATTATTATAGGAGAGCATACTCCTTGCATTTTCGTTTGTACAAGAACTCCCTAGCTCTTCCATAATAATATTTGACATAATGCTTGGACCATATCCACCATCTAAGAGGAAACAATGAGCTATTTTATCCATAATATTTACATAAACATAAAATGGAGGATATTTTACAGGGTTGTTAAAGTTATTTACACCTATTTTATTTACATTTGAATCATCTCCCTTAGGATTTTCAGTCAAATTAGCTACTATGGAAATTTTACCTTCCATAAAAATTTTAAGATGTTGTTCGGGGACGACAACGATGTCCAAAATAAAATCATATTATTTAATATTAGCCAATTGATTGAGAATATTATATTTGGAGGGAGGGAAAGAAGAAATTGTCCCTTGACTGTTTGGAGTCTTAACATCTTGGGAGTTAGTACCTTGGGATGATGTGCTTGAGGCCGAAGTAGTGCATGGATGATCAACTTTGTTACGATTGGGATACATCTTATTTATGGTATTAACTACCATAACATCATCTGGTTGATCCCAATCCATAACAAAAATAGTAGCCTTAGGATTCATACCGAAGATTCTGTCCCTAGCATTCCTTTTAATCTCACAAATTCTTTCATCATGATTTTCTTCACAAACATTATACCAAGCATGAGACACTATAGACTTTGGTTGAAAAGGGTTATCATTTGGAATCCTAAAATATGGCTGAGAATAATTCTCAGTAGGAGAATAAGAGGAAGTGATTCCTTTCCTTTCATAAGAAATCATTTGGTTATTCATATCCTGCATAAGCTACAAGACTGTAGACATATCGGTTTGTTTGACATAATCTCCCTTAGGAAGACCAATTATTTCTAACTGTTCTTCGTAATCAAGACAAGTTTGAAGTGCATATATGAGATTATATATAGCCTTTTCTTCTAATCTATTGAGATAGGAAGAGGGTAAATTATTGTAATAATGCATGAAAGCAACATGGTTCTACAGGTGGATCAATTCAAGAATTTGATTATACAACTTAGTGAAACAAAAATTGAATGATTTAATAGTTTCACTATTGTTATAAGTAATATTATTATATTCACTTAGTTGATCATCTGGGCTTTAAGGTTGTCCATATGCAGATTTAAACCAATAGACCAATTCTTCCCACATAGAAAATATTATATGGGGTAAGTCAAAAAAATCTGCAGCAACCTTCCCTTCAAGAGAGTTGACAAATAAGGACATGGAAGTATCATTTTCATTCACTCCTATATTATGGAACACGTTAGAAAAGGCTACCAAGTGTTCCTTTGTAACAATAGTGTCATTTCCCAAAAACTTAGGCAAATGATCCTTAAACTTTGAAAGGGGATGGGCAGCTGGCATAAGATTGAAGGGAGAAGATACATGCCACGGGGTGGTGGTAGTATCTTCTTAGAATTGAAATAAGCCATATTTTTTAATGAATTTTGTCAGATTAGTTGTAGATTGAATTGGAATTTGATGTTTATAATTTCTTTCGATTACAGATGAAGTTGAAGGTTGTGAAGAGGAGGAACCTACGGTACCATTACCTCCACCAGAAGATGTCATATTTAAAGTGAAGGAAATTACAAGTAGACTGGAACTAGCTGAATCAGATAAATTCCGACGAAGAGAAGTTTTTTGTCCTTGTATGAAAACCTTTTTCCTTCATATTTTAGATATAGAAAAATTCTTAGGTGACAACCTTCTTGTTCTTCGAGAAATATGAGAGATAGATGACATGTGAAAATTGTTTCAATGAGGAGTATGATTTCTGGGTTGTCATTTTCGGAAAGGACTCCCCAAGAAAAGTGGAGTTCAACACGAGTGCTAGCAGTCTCTAAAATGGTATTGAATAAGGTCAAAGAAATGCTAGTTTGATCATCAATACCATCACCAATATTGGGTTGTCTAGTAACATGTACAATCATGGAAACAATCAATTAAAACCAAAATAAGAAAATGAAACAAAAGAAATAAATTACAAAAATCAGAGTGATATGGAAATATCTACCCAGTATGGTTGCCACATAATTGTTGAGGAAAAGGTATGAGTAACCTCACTCCAACATTTTTGAATATTACTAGGCTAAGGTAATATAGTTGGGATTATCACCTGAGGTTTATAGCCTAATAAACAATTATCAATAATTGATTCTCAAGCAATAAGTACAAGGAATCAATGTTGTATTTTATAATTGAACAATGCAAAAAAATGAAAGTGAAAAATGTATATATATTGTGGTTTTAGGATTAAGAAACAAATGAAATACATATTTGAAAACAATATCAGAAAATACACATGTGAGACCAAATTCAACAAAGTGATTTTTTAATATCATTCCAAGTTACAATCACAAGCCCTTTTCAAATCCCTGGAAGGATATGGACTAAGATCAAATTTAGAGATCTTCAATGGGAACCATACAAAAAGGCTTTGACAACAAGAGAGAACTAAGACTAGAATTCTGGATCAACTTAGCCACGAAAATATCATTTATTGACTCTGAAAAATATTCCCTATTAGTAATGAAATCTAATTCATATAGAAATCATAATACACAAACTATCAAGATCATATGATCAACCTTTCATGAATAAGTTGCTGAAATATGTATCTCAATCCTTGAATCCTGCTATCTTCAATAAGACCCTGCTATCAACAAGAGGGTTAAGACTCTAAGATAACTCAGAATGAATGAAAGTAAGTAATCTCACAAGAATAAGAACATACCTTATATCATAAAATTCTTTTGTGTTCTATCCCCCTTTATCCCTTCCTTTGACCAACTTTTGTCTTCCTCAAAAGAAGTTTTGGTAGTTTCAAACTACCATTAGTTAAGTCATAATATAATAAATATTAGTTGGGGACAAATAATAACAATAATAAAGGGTTTTTTAAATCAAAACTAATAGGTTGGACCTCTAGTATTTTAAATCTTTTAATATCGATTCCCTCCTTGTCGCTCCATAATTTATTTTAAAATAAATCATGCCAGCTCATAAATACACACATAAACAATCACTTGAATATTCCCTTGTTTCTCCCAAAATTATCCATGTATATATCTAAATGAATAAATAGATTTTTCCACCACCAAAATAAATAAGACTAGCTATCCAAAAATGAAGATAATAGTATCAGACTGTCTCAAAGGTTTAGGGATGGTTGTCTTCCATTTTTTTCTTGCATGTGAGAACTGATCAAGGGATGCAATATGATCAATTTGATGGGAACAATGGTTGTGTGGAGGTGGAGGAGAAAATTGTAATGAAACTATCGTCCAACCATGATGATGGACTATAAGTTGATTGCCAATATCTTGCCAACCATCATTAACAGGGACTTCTGGCTGGAGTGAGACATGAAGTGAACATGGGCATCTAAAATATTTTGATGAGGTTGGAAAGGGGGTCTCTATGGTATAGGATGTGGATGAAATAATCCTTGACCCACCACATTGAATAACCCATCTTGAAATAGTTCGTTCAACTCTTGAGGATCAACATCAAAGTGAATGGAGAACCTAGGTCTCCTGTTACCCCTCTGCCAAAAATTGTTTCTTCCCTTGCCACTTCCTCCACCATGACTTCCTCTGCTAAAGAAACTCATTGTCTACAAGAAAACTTAGATCGTAATGTAGAACATGAAAGACTAATCAACCATCAGTTAACTTTGTCTAAAGATAAACTTAAAACATTAGCTCTTATTATTTAACACACAAGCATGCATGCCATTAATCCATTACTCTGTATACAATAATCATAGTCATTCTGTCAATTAAAATTCACAATTGTCATTATCTAGAACGTGGGTATTCAATGAAATTATGGGATGTGATTTGGATTTATAATGAAGGAAAAGTGTTATTTAGGAAAAGGGAATAAATGATTATTTTTCTAAATAAGACTCATTCTTAATCAATCATTTTAATGATCACACCATCTTCATACTCAATTATAGGTCTTGTTAATAATGGTCATTGTTCTAATTCAAAACTCCCCCTTTCCAATTACAGGGTTTCTATCATAATTGTTTTTGAACAAAACATGGAAAAAATAAAACGATTTTTGGAAAAAATGAGGGATGTATAATTTTCTTAAAATGAAATTATGGAGGGAAGTGATAACGGTCAATGTTCTTTCCACATAAAAACATCATCCATCAATCATCGACAAATATGATCAATTCCAACCTTCAAAATAAAACCCTCTATTTTTGTCTTTTGTATTCTTGAGAGTTAAATCCACTAAACAAAATATATCAACAAACAGTCTGAAAACCCTTTTTTATAATTTCTTGTAGAAAGGATTTTATTTAAAATTTTGAAATTTATCCATTTGAACCCTATTTTTCCAAATAGTATAACCATAATAACATAAGGAATCCATCTCAGGGAACAAGAACTATTCCCATCTTTATATATTTTCCATACATCTTGTTTACTGTCAAACTGTGTTTTATCAAAGAGTAGCTTCCCTTTTAAAAATATTTGCAAAAACGAGACTTGAAGACAATATACCAACCAACCCATAATATGATGTCGACCTCACATACATGATTTTCATTTCTAGCCAACACTTATAACAAGAAATTGAATGGATGATTATAGAGTCGTGGAGAGTGAAGTAGGCTTTTAAATTTCTATCCAATGTAAGCGGGTCAAGATAGGAGTGTAAATTTAAACCCTAGGTTTCAAATTCCTTTACAGTCACAACACTATAACTTAACATCAGTGAGTGGATTGGAACAATAAGGGCATGAAACATGTGTAAGAAAGTAGTCAAAATAGACCCACATGCCCCAACCATTATTACAATAAACTAAACTGATATTACAATGATCCTTTTGAAAAAAATAAATCACATTTCTTCTAGAACATATATAGAGATAGTCAAGACGATAAGGTTGGGAGCACACTACAAAATTCCATTTGATTTTGTTTCGAGAAAAAAATCCATAATCATAACAAGGAACCCACAATTCCTAACAACATGCCATATCAATAGAAACCCAAACGCAAACAACAATGATGTGGCCATTTCCATCATTCAAATCTCTTATTCCTTTTAACTTGACTATAAAAATTTAAATCCAAAACCCAGGTCGATATGTCTCCTCGATAACCCTATTTATTTTGTATCAACTTCATACAAATAATTTTCCATCCACAACATTTCAAAACCAATTCCCAACAAAGATTCATTCTTAGAACAAACACGCAACATGTAAACAACTTGAGCCAATATTTAAAATTTATCGGAAAAAAGAAATTCATTGATGCCAAAGAAGTAAAAAATGTCTATACCTGTCAAAATAAGCTAAATATCCATGAGAGATAAGCCCAATATCGTTATCCAACCACCAAATCCCTTGAATCTATAAACCCCTGACTAATCAACAACATACCATTTCCAACAAGAAACGATGAAAAAGGTGGTATTCTCAGGAGGGAAAAACAACGATAGTGTATTAAATCTCCATCAACTCACATCACCTCAACATTCATAAAGACTCACCAACCTTTCATGATAGCTAACCAAAATTTACATGGTGGAAAGCACTTAGTTTCCAGCTCGGACTCCAAATCGAGCCTTGGTACTATGCATCGATCCCACAACCATATCTAAAGAAATATACCACATTCATAACTATTGTAAATGGTTGGATTAAATTGTAAATTGTCATCATCGTTGTCGAAGAAATCATTTGTTCTTGTAATAAAATATCAAATTTTTATTTAATCCAACCATTTGTTTGCAGGTCACATTTCTTTCTAGCAAAAAAAACAAGGAACAAAATCAACTTAATACAACTTCTCTAAGGGGTCCCGCCTACTAGTTAAATAATATAGTAATATAAATAATATAGTGCATTGCAATATTTTGCAGGTAGGATTCTTGTTGTGCAATTTTACATCAACAATGGTAATGTATTCCAACTTGACACTTTGCTCGACTACTTGTTCTCTTCGAAAGTGGTACTTGATTGGAATTTTCTTTGCCTTTGAGTGCATTATAGGATTCCTTGAAATGTTGATTGCACTTATGTTTTTGTAGATGATTGAGACTGGTTGATCATATTCTACTTTGATATCCTTCAATTTCTGTATCATCGAGAGAAATTGTGTGCAACATTCTTCTGCTGCAATATATTTGGCTTCTGTTGTGGATAGAGAGATTGAAGTTCTCTTCTTGCTTAACCATGGATCTAAATAGTTTCCTAGAAAGAATGATCCTCCACTAGTACTTTTATTTTCATCAATACTTCCTTCACAATCTACATCTGTATATGAAGTTAGAGTGAAGTCCTTACTTCTTGAATACCACAAGCCAAATTCAAATGTTCCTTTCAAATATCTAAATATTCTTTTTACTGCTTGCATATGTTTCTCCTTTGGTGCAAATAGAAATATTACAACCAATCCTACCACTTGCATGATGTATGGCCTTGATGTTGTCACATATAGTAGGATGCTAATCATTGACCTGTATAGTGTTTAATTTGCTTCTGTAGATTCATCATATTTGCCTAAATTGCATCACGTGATCATGGGTGTACTGACAGGTGCACAGTATTCCATTTTGAACTTCTTCAACATTTCCTTAATATATTTCGTCTAAGAAATGAATATTCATTTGTTGGATTGAGAAATATACAACCCTGGAAAGAATGACAATTCTCCAAGCAATGACATCTCAAACTCTTTTTTCATTTCTTCTGCAAAACTTTGGCTCATTCTATCAACATTACTTCCAAAAATAATATCATCCACATAAACCACAATGATTAACATATCTTCATTTATTATTATGATATAAATATTGTTATCTACAACTCCTCTTTTAAAACCTTGTTGTTGTATGTATTTTTCAAGCCTTGAATACCAAGCTATGGGATCTTTCTTTAGTCCATAGAGTGCTTTCATTAGTATACATACATAATCTTCATTGTCTGACAATTGAAATCCTTCTAGTTGTTCAATATATACTTCTTCTTCTATATTTCCATTTAGAAAGGCTAACTTGACATCCATTTGATAAACTTTGAAGTTATTGAAACACAAAAATTCCAAAAACATTCTTATTACTTCTAATCTTGCAACTAGAGAAAATTTCTCTTCAAATTAAATGCCCTTAACTTGAGCATACCCTTTATAAACCAATTTTGCTTTATTTATTACTTATTTTGCATCTTCATTTAATTTTTTTCTGAAGACCCATTTGGTTCCAATAACATTCTTGTATTTTGGTGTAGGCACAAGTTCTTGTGTCTCATTCTTCTCAATCTGATTTAGTTCTTCTTCCATAGCATTAACCCAATGCTTATCTTCACTAGATTGTGTAAAATTCTTGGGCTCTATTTTAGATAGAAAACAAAATTTCAATCTTCTTCTAGTATGAACTCCTATATCTATATCACCAAGAATCTGACTTTTTGGATGTTTCTTTTGGATAATTCTAGATGGTGTCTTTGGATATTGGTGTTCTATTTCTTCGTGTTCTTTCTTTTCTTCTTCTTTGTAGATTGTCTCCTTTGGACATTCATTTTTTTGTTAATTTTCTTTGTGAGGTATGGATCCATCCACTCTTACATCAATACTATATACAACCTTGCATAGTCTTTTGTTGTAGAATTTGTAGGCCTTACTTCCAGATGCATAGCCAAGAAAAATACCTTCATTTGTTTTGGAATCAAACTTTCCTAAATTATGTTTATTTCTCCTTATATAATACTTGCTTCCAAATAATTTGAAGTGTTTGAATGTAGTTGGTCTTTCTTTCCATAATTCATAAGGTGTCTTGTTGTTGTTTACTCTAATTTGTGTTGTATTCAAGATGTAGATTGTTGTTTTGACTACTTCTCTCCAAAAGGTGTTTGGTAATTTGGCTTTGTTCAACATTGTTCTATCCATTTCTTCTATAGTTATGTTCTTCCTTTCTACAACTCCAATTTGTTTTGGATTTCTTGCTACTAAAAAATGTCTCTTGATTCCATGATTCTCACATAATTCATCAAATTCATAGGATGTAAACTCACCTCCTCTAACTAATCTTAAGCCCTTGATTTTTAAATCATTATCATTTTCAACTAGGGATTTGAAAGATTTAAACTTCTCAAATTATTTAGATTTTTATTTAAAAAATGTAACCCATGTCATTATTGTGTAATCATCAATAAGCGACACAAAATAACTCTCACGTTTTAAATTTTGTGTTCTTATTGGCCCACAGACGTATGTGTGCACAAATTTCAATGGATTTGATGTTGAGTACTCGTTTGTTTTGAAACTAAATCTCGTTTTCTTCCCGTGCTAACATGGTTTGCAAATAGTGTATGTTGGTCTTGATATCCTTGGCATATATTTTATTGCTTGTGTCTTTCTGATTTTCACTAGATTTTCAAAATTTATATGAACCATCATTCTATTCCATAACCATATTTAATATACTTGTCCCATACAACATTTTTCTCCTTTGAATTCATTGAGAATGTATACAATACTTTGGGTTCTTCTTGCATTTGACACTAATCTTCTTGAAATTTATTTCCTTATCTCACATCCTTTAGAGTGGAATGTGAGGTTGTACCCTTGATCACACATTTGGATGACACTTAGAAGGTTGTGTTTTAATCCTTCAACCTATAATACATTCTTTGTTTTAGTCTTTCCATTATCAAGACTAAAAATACCTTTTCCAACTATCCTTGCAGAAGCATTGTCTCCAAAGGTAACATTGCCTCCATCTTCTTCATTTAGGATGAGAAATTTTCTATGATCCCATATTTTTTGAACATCCACTATCAATGTACCATTGGCTTCCTTTTTCTTGAGCATACATTGCAAGTCCACATTCTTCCTTCTTTGTTTCTTCTTGCCTTCTTTTCAACACCTTTGTATATTATTCTCTGTGCTTGGTAAGACAATATTCTTGTTAGAAAAATAGGACCGCGGAGAAATAAAATAAAAAAAATGCAGAAACAAAACACAGAAGACACACAATACAAGAGAGACACAGATTTATGTGGTTCACCCAGTGTGGGCTATGTCCACCAGAGAAATTGCCAGGTCCTTCCTTTATTATTATCCAA
>JASDQU010684857.1:29669-42913 GCA_032191745.1 Picea mariana | reverse complement strand
TTCTTACTTTTCTTTTAGCTATATTCTCACCACTACTTCTACCCTTTTTTGACTCTTCTAGTTGAGTCTTCCAGATAATGAATGTATTATCTGTTTATTCAAGATCTTGATCTTTATTTTCACATTTCTAAAATTATTCTTTTTTCTTTCTATTCTTTCCCTTGAGTCTATCTATTTCTTCTAAGACATTAATGAGTTCGTCAAGATTCACTTCCCCATCAATATCTTCTTCTTTTGAATTTGATTTTTATTTATGATTTTATTCATTTTATTTATCAGTAGTCTTTGTATCCATATATATGAAGATGAAATATTCTTTGTCAATGTCAAAAACATATCCATCACTTTCTTCAGACAAGCTACTATCCTCTCTATAGTAGAGACTCTTCTTCTTAGTATATTTTCATCTTTTGGATCGATAAGGTTTGATTTTATTGTTATGTTCTTCTTTATCATTTTTATCTTCATCAGATTCACTATATTACCTTTTTGTATATGGAAACTTAGTAGAGAAATGTCCTACTCTAACACAATTTAAACATTTGAAGAGTAACTTACCTTTGTATTTTCTAGATCCCCTTTTTAGCTTTCTCACAAATTGTGCTTCTTTTGTATTTGATTCATGGATGGAAAATCAAAAAAATTGTGTTCATATATCCTTTTTGATGCTTTGAAAGATACTTTATTCCATGCTGGATTTTCTTTTTCTTTCCTCATCTCGTATGCAGTGAGAATACCATGCAACTCATCCATCATTAGTTTCTCCAAATCCTTCATTTATTCAATGGAAGAGACCTTGGCATCAAATATTAAGGGGAGAGACCTTAACACCTTTTGCACAATAATTTGTTCTTCAAACTTCTCACCAAGTCCTCTTATGGTGTTGACAATTTCATCCACTCGAAGGAAATAAGCTGGAACATTTTCTTCCTCTTTCATTTTCAAACTCTCAAACTGTCTTCTATGAGTTTGGATATTTTCCTTTTTCACCTTGTCATCACCTTCATAGATGTTTTGAATTTCATCCCACATATATTTTTCTGATACATAGCACATCGCCTTGAAAAATTAGGATTATGATAGACCATTGAAGATAGCATTCATGGGTTTTGAATTATGTTCACTAGCCTTCTTCCCGACATTACCTGTTGGTGGATTATTTGGGGTTGTATACCCACTCACGAATGATTTCCAAATATCAAACCCAAGAGACATTAGATAAGTCTACATCCTAATGCTCTAGAATGCATAGTTTGTTTCATCAAACAATGGATCCTTGTTTGTGGATAAACCTTCTTGAAAATACATGTGTTCTCTCGATATCTACTTTCTAGAAATTAGACTATTTCTAAAGGAACTTGCTCTGAAACAAATTGTTGAACTTATGATGATACTAAGAGGGGGGTGAATAAGTATAATATACTTTTTACTTTATTTAACCATTCATCAATCAATAATTAGTTGAGAAACAATAATCACATATAAACTCAAATCATGATGCACAAAGTTTAATGTGGAAACCCTTGTGGGAGAAAACCACAAAAACTTATTTTTATAAATGTTTGTAGGCACCAACCTAATATTAAAAATATTATAGGAACGAAGCTACCATAGACACCAATATCCTTATCTAAGCACCAACTCAGCAAGATGTAGGAACCAACCTATTGGAGACACCAATATCCTCAACTGAGTGCTAACTCAACATGATGTAGGAACTAACCTAGTAGAGACACCGATATCCTCAAATGAGTACCAACTCAATAAGATATCACCAATCCAAGATATTCATACATAGAGTACTTCCAACTTCACCTGCATGCTTCATTCCATAGACAATCCTTCAAAGCCTAGCAAGCCTCATAACATCATTCCTAGAATACAATCATTGACAGAAAAATCCACTGACGACAATATCCATTCACAAAAACATCTACTCATGAAAACAAAACCTCGTAGAAGTGTACATGATAGCATCACAACCTCACGAAAACAATACAACCTTATAGCATAGCTTGAGAACAAGAAAGACCCAAAAAAAGTCCCTTAGACTTCTCTTGCACACCTATAGATCCCAAAGATACAACCCAAGACATTTAGTGCACCTTAGACATGATATCTTACTTGGTTTCTCTAAAAATGTGAAAATACATCCTACATTTATAGTAATTTTGTTCCCACTTTTTGGGTCGACCTGTAAAGATTGGCTGAGCTGACCTCAATTTTCTGGCTGGGTTGTCGGATGAAAAAATTCATGTCTCCTCATTCCTAGGTATTTATCTGGAATTCCATATACCATTGGAAAGGTATTAAAAATATTTTGAACCATATAACTTATTCTCCCATTTGAGCTAGGTATGTAAGGTAAAATTCCTTTAAAGTTAGGGTATCCAAATTGACCAAAAATAATACTTTCAACAATCTACATCTTGTAATATTTATCTTGGACATATGTAGGATTGTAATATTTATCTTGGATATCTTGTTGGCTCCCCCTATCTTTGAAATCAATGCCAACAATTTCCAACACATTCTAGCTTAGAATGGTTGAATCACATATAAATGATCATATACTAGTTCAATAGTTATATAGATAACTTTTGATACTTTCAAATTTTATTGTATTCCTTTGTAAAAAAGATATTTTCATATGAACAACTATATTAATAGTTTTAATAATCATTGACTAAATTCACTGGGGTTCTTACCTCAAACTAAATAATCTGTATTATTATTTTTAATATAAACCAATTAATAGTTAATTAAAAAAACAATTTATAACTATTTTTATTAGTACTATTATAATTGAATTTAATATTAATATTATTGGTGGATGTTTAAGGATCTTAAAAGGAAAATAAGAACACTAAATTTATCTCTAAAGTATGAGCGCAAAACGTAAACTTCGAAGTATTTCCTTGGAAATTAATATAATCCATGAGTTTTATTTTTTTTAGGTTACAAAGCCTAGTGAATACCCTCAATACTTCCCCTCATTTCAAGGATGGTACCGAGGTTAAAATCTATAATCTTTAGGGAACAAGGATAGTAAACAATAAGGCACAAATCCATTACAAGAATATACTCATCATGAGCTCAACATGCCACTTATTGGAATTGAATCCAGGCGTGGAGGATAATGATCATTCCTCACAACCACTCAAGCCAAACCCAATTGACCAATCCATGAGTTTTATTTATTTACATAAATAATATAATTATAAGATAATAGGACCATGATAATGTTGGATTTATGATGATGCAATTATACTTTTCAAAATGGTATTAAGCACTTATTTTGATGCATCTTTAATATTGAAATTATGCAATAATGTTTATTATAAATTTTATTTAAGTTTTAAGGAAGATAAAATATAGTGTTTTTTTATTTAGCAATATTAATACACACGATAAATATATGTTAATGGTAAAATATGTATGATGATTAGTTTCAAAATAATAATTTTTTTATAATTAATTTAAATATAATTATGGGAAGAAAGTTGAGAAAATTTCATGATGTGTGGTTTGGAGTTGAGGATGATGGAATGGAATCTAGGGTTACCACAAGGTATAGGGTTTGTGATATAGGAACTTGCAATTTTGATTCAATGCCACTAGTGAATGGAGGATGATCTAGTCGATTTATTGGACAATCCACTAGAGTGCTAGAAAATATGGTCCAATCTAGTGGATAATCCTGACCCTTATGAATCACTTGAACCAAACCAATGATGACAGGGACCAAGATCTTGAAAGAATACATGGTTGAAATTTTGGATGAGCTAGAAAGGAATCAGGCTATATGTCAGAGTGTTTATCTATCTCCCCCAAGTGGTGATTCTTTGGATACAATCACATCACCTTGGCATGACATCCAATACCAACACAAACAGGGCTTAGGCATATATAGTTTCAAGGATCATCCAAGATAGGAAAAATCATCCCTTGTATACAAAACCATTAGGGGAATTAACTTTGACCAAATATCTCTACCCCATGCATTCATTTTGATTGATTCAAATCCTTTGAATTTTATGTTTGTTTCAATTGGTCTTGGAAATGAAAAAGGATACATCCATGATTAGTTTAACTAATATCAAGGTTTCATTGGTGAGTATTTAATGGTTAATCTCATGAGTGACATCTCCTCCACTGATTGCAAGGATTTAGAGTAGGAATAATTGGGACTCGGAGGACCAAGATACCCTTGAAAATGAATGAAATGTCTCAAGCAAAATCCAAAATATGTCAATTTACACCTCAGAGATAATATCAAGCTTCATGATATTATGGAATTGAAAGACAATGTGCTAGTCAATTGCTTCCCAAGAAAAAGAATGGGAGGAGACTCCCTAAAACTTTGGTCAACGAAAAAATTTGGTGGTACTTTTGAAGCGTTAGGTGGTTTGGATGTTCAATACCATAAATATGTGGACATGGTCCTATAGAATAGGTGGAAATGGGGTTCACATGATTTACACCTTAATAAATAGAAAGTAGACTTTGTTGCATGTTTGACCCATATCAACTTCACCCTTGTTTGGGTAAGGATGCAAGAGATCCTTTTGATCCTCTAGTTAGAGGAGGTATTTAAATAAATTGGGAATTATCTAGGCCTTTTCAATGAAAAAATTCCACAAATTTGGCTGTATGGGGATGGCCAGAATACTAGTGAGACTCGACCTTCCCAAAGGTTTGACTGACTCTAGAATAATTTGAAAAATCCCTACAATTTTCTACCAAAACCTTGATGATGAAGGAAGACTATGAGGGGATCCATTTCAAATGTGGTTGGTGTCACGAATATGACCATATGGTTAAGTATCTTTCTCTCATGTTCAAAATAAAATTTTAGGTTAAAAAATCTCCTCAAGATACAAAAGACCCAACTGAATCTTCTTCAAAGAAGAACACCATTCAAAAAAACTCACCAAAAGTAAATTCAACACCATATACACCAGAAAAGGAGAGAAAAAGTTTGCAGTATGATATTCCCCCATGTCATATTCAACTTCAATACCACTCAACTGTATTGGGTAAGAAATTTTCACCTCCTTACCATATTTTAAAAAAATAATTCACTTTTTTGAATATTTATGGTCCTTACCTTGAAAGAATGGAATAATGGGAAAAAATATTCAGTAGCGCTTGGCTCCATAAATGGCTGGTGTTTATTGGAGGAGACATTAATTTCTCACTTTTTGCATTAGATATTTGGGGGCTATCAACCCAAGTGGAAAACCTATCAGAATTCTTCATAATAAATTTGGAAAGGGTAGGATTACTAGACATAGAAATTTCCAAAATCACCTCGACGTAGACTAATTTCAGGATCAATGTGGAAAGAATAAAAAATATATTGGATCAATTTATAGTCTCAGTGGAATTTCTTGAAGAGGATATTAGAATACATCACTGGGTCTCCTCAGGATGAGATTATTATCACAATATAGTGATCTTAGAGGTGGCCCTTTCCCAAGGGAATCCACCTATCCCATTCAAGTTGAACCTTGAGTGGATTAAGGAAGAGTATTTTATCCAAAAAATAAAGGATTCCTAGACTCCCTATGATGATTCTCTCAAATAATAAACACCCATCCAATTCCACCAAAATATGAGAAAGGTCAAACATATGGAAATTCTATGGTCCAGGGAGAAAAAGGAAAAATATGATAGAACCTTAAAGGAGGTGGAATAGGTACTAGACTTTAGTCTTTCCAAGAAAGGTTTTGTGTTTTTGACAGAAACTCAAAACTCTAAGCTATGTTAACTAGAAAAAAAGATAATAAAAATATTTTTGGATAGAGAGAAATAATGGTATTTGGAAAGTAGGGAAATTTGGATTTACACAGGAGATGATAACATAAAATTATTCCATAGTTTTTCCAACTGTAGGAAAAACATAAACTATGTCTGGAAGATTGCAAAAGAGGACTGTTGTCACAAAATTCCATGATATTTTTGTAGAAGGAGTAAAATACTTTCAAACTTGATTCAAAGATGAATCATAATCCACCATTGTTGTTATTCTTTTCTTTTGTTGTTATTCCCCAAATTTGTTGAACACGAGGATAATCAATCTCTCATGACAAAGGTAGTGAAAGAGACTTTCTCAAAAATATTCAAAGCTTCTAGAAGGACAAATATTCTAGGCTAGATGGCACCTCTATTGAATTATTTCTCAATTACTATGATTTTATTGAAGAGTATCTCATAAGATTAGTGGAGGCCTCAATATCCTCAATTTGAACCTTGATAGCTTTCAACTCCACCTTTATAGATCTCATTCCCAAGGTTGATAACACATCTTGTTATGAAAACTTTTGACCTATCTCACTATGAAAAAACATCTACAAGATAATTTCAAAGCTCATCTCAAGAGGACTAAAATAAATTATTTCTCGATAGATAGCCCATGATTAGTTTCTTTTCTTGGAAAGGAAACAAATCCATAAAACAATGGGGGTTTTCATGGAAGTCCTCCACTCGATAAATACTAAAAATTTAAGGGTGATGAATACCAAAGTGGACCTCTCCAAAACCTTCAATAAAGTGAGTTGGCATAAATATCAAGCCAACCAAATTGATGAGGGCCTCTCAGAGGCTAAAAAACTATATATATCCCAACTCTTCTCCCTTTGTATATATGAATCTGATAATAGTTTCAAATATTTAGGTTTTCGTTTAAAATACAACCTCTATCTTAAAGGTGACCATCAGTGGATTATTGAAAAAATTGAAAAAAACATCAATACATGGCGCAATAGATGTCTCTCTGTGGTGGAAGGTTGGGCCTAGTTAAATATGTCCTTAAGGATATACCAGTTTTCTAGATGTCCAAGAAATGGATCCCAAAAGGTGTTTTAGATCAGATTAGGAAATTATACTATATATTCATTTGGCCTGGGAAAGAGAGAAAACATGAATGGCTCTTGTATCCTATAGGAAACTTGCAATTCCAATATGTCGAGGATGGTGGCTCCATTATTTTCATGTTCTCAAAAGAACTTGCTAAAAAACATTTCTGGAGGATTCTACAAGGAAAAGGATTATGGGTGCAAGCCACAAAGATTAAATACCTAGCACCAAACCCCATTGAGGATTGGGTAAATACCCCCATCAAAAAATTGTAGAACGAATCGATAATTTGGAAAGAATCTACTTTAAATTTCCATTGATTAGGAAATGGTTGGTTTGGAGTGTGAGGAAGGGAGACAAGGTTAAAGTACATATAGACCTATGGATTAGAAGAA
The DNA here is from genome assembly GCA_032191745.1 of Picea mariana. Lineage (NCBI taxonomy): Eukaryota > Viridiplantae > Streptophyta > Pinopsida > Pinales > Pinaceae > Picea > Picea mariana. Next base: position 35,657 of record JASDQU010684857.1, on the reverse strand, counting down.
ATGAATCTTATAAAATATCAGTCCGCCTCATCTAGGAACTAAAGTTCAAAGAATACCATACTCTAAGACATATAACAAGGGGACCTTTGTGAATAATCGAAAATAGCAATGGCTCTTCTAGAGGGAGTTGGATATTAGGGATAAATTTGCAGATGTTTGGAAGGTTTACACTTATAGCCTTAGTGTTATCACCTAAAAATATGTCACCAAGCTACAAAGGTGATTACTGAAGAAGTCATCATTGTAATGCACCAAAGTGTGTACTCATAGCATTAACATAAATTATCCAACAAAGCAAGAAACTATGGAAATTCGGTTTTGGTAACTCCATGTTGCCTATCAAAGTGAATTTTTCATGATCCGTGCACATCCAAGTGGGCTATCAAAGTGACCTTTACATGATCCGTTCATGCCATCATGGTTGTACTTGTTGAAAGCCACATGAATCCAACAAAGCAACACATTTATGATGTCTCCCTCATTTGACATAACTTGAAATCAAAGTACATAAATAGGTTTACCCTTCAACACCAAAACAATAGATTTAGGACCACTAAAATATTGGGAATTGAACCTATGTGGTCTCAAATTCACACTTGAAACTAGATAATTGAAAGATTGAAGGTGGCCTATAAAAAGGAGCCATGGGTATGCATTGAAGGATAAGAAAATCAATGCAAGGTTATGTTATTTGTATGAGTCTAGAGAATCTTCATTTCTCCCAAGCTCATTCACACTCTTATAGCCATTATTGTTTGGTGTATTAAACCTCTCACCTCTCGAGAGCTTTGTAAACCTCTTCAGATAATTCCATTTTTTTTAGAGAGAAATTTGAAGGGGTTCCATTGGGAAAAATAAGGACCCTCACAAGGAGGAAAAGGAGAGCCCATTTTCACTCACACTACCTTCTGCAGTGTTATCAATACAATTCTCATTTGTTGGTAACAACCCTTTATCTTTTTAGTTTTTCTATTGTATCTTACTTCTTATGCATTTATTTCATTGTGTTTATTTATGTTGCATTATGTTGTCATTGATGTCAAATGATTGATGTTAAAGAGTTGATTTCTTGTCATAGTATCATTTATGTATTGATTGATTTCCTATGTTGTCATAGATGTAATTGATGTCAAAGATTTCAAGTGGTGTCATAATGATGTATTGTCATGGATTGATGTTTAGATAGGATGATGTAAATGTTGGTCATTGTTGTCTTGTCATGGATGATAGGAAGTACCAAATGGATGAAATCCAAAGTGGTCCTATTATGGTGAAAGCCCTCATGGGAAGATTCTTTTTGAAGTCCAAATGGTTAAGGGGTTGAGTCATCCTAGATGTGTGGTTAAGGAACCCAAGGATTTATTAATGAATATTGTAATGAAGATCCATGAATTCATAAGTGAGACTACTCCATATGGGTAGTGTTTGTCATGCCATTTCCAATGATATGTGGAACATCACATAACTCCTCACGGTTAGCGAGTTATGACCTTGTGAAGTTTGAGAACCCTCATGTGTTGTCTAGAAGACCTTAGAAGGTCAAAGAAGTCAAGTTATTCTAGAAGCTCCTAGAATATGTTGACAAGTCAAAGTGGTTAGTCATGGGTTAAGTGGTTGCAACAAGAAAACAATTAAAAATAAATTAGTTGCAATTAGATGTGGAGAAGTTACTATTTATGGATAAAGTGGGTTAGAAGTGGAAAACGTGGGTTAGAAGTGGACAAGAGGTTAGAAGTAGGTTAGCCCCTAAAAGAAGGAAGTTGGTTAGAATTGGTTAGATGAGGAAGCTACTTGGAGAAGTATAAATAAGAGAGAAAGGATATCTTATGAGTATGATCTTTGAGCATATTGAATATCCAATTGTGAAAGGTTACTTGGGCAGGTATTATTGATAGAGAAAATTCGCAGTAGAAAAAAGTGCGGCATAAAAAGTACAGAAGAAAAATTGCGATAGAAAAAGTGTGATAGAAAAAGTGCAGCAACAAAACTGTGAAAACAAAATCGCGCCAGTAGAATCATGACAATAGAATTACGACAACTTATGGTATTTGGTTTATGGAGAGTATGGTGTATTTCTAGAGGTATCTTGTTGGTTATCTTGGTGATATTGTTGAGAATCGTATTGGTGATTGATCTTGGTGGGTAGATCTGATTTGGATGATGAGATTGATGTGACAGGTTGTGTGGTGCATAGGTAATGCACTTGTGTTGGTAAATAATGTTGGTACATTTTGACAAATTGTTTTTTCTCTACAAGCTGGGTCTTATACTTGAAGGTTGTATTCCTCTTCTTTGTTGATACTGAGATTTTTTTCTCTTGTGGAGTTGTTTCTCTATTCAGTTGTTGCTGAAAAACCCCAAGTATTGTAGTCCGTAATATAACAGAAAATTGTACATATATATTTTGTTCCTTGTATTCTTCATGATGATGGTTTATTGATGATGTTCGCTGCTGAGATATGAATACTTATGACTTGTTATAAATGAAAGTAATGGATAATGAGTAAATGGTGATTTCTAACTAAGGTTTTTTGTAAAGGAGTAAAAAGATCCCTACACTGATTCACCCCCTATCAGTGTGGTCGATGTGTCCAACATTTGGTATCAGAGAATGCCTTCACTATAAGCATTAGCAAACTTGGAGGAGATCCATGGACACACAAATGGATGATGAAGTTCCAATTTTTGATGAGAAAGATTATTCAGCATGGAGAATAGAAATGAAAGGGTATTTGAAGGAAAAATGAGCAAGTGTTTGGAAAGAAACTATTGGTGGATCAATTCCCTTAAATAATAAATCAAAGTTTGTAGCTCAAAAGGAAGAAAAGAAGAATGATGCATTAACTCTCAAGACCATTTTCAATGGACTCTCAAGATTTGTCAAAGAAAACATGGGACAATTTACTTCCACCAAAGATCTATGGTTGAAGCTAAATAAGCTATATAAAGACAAAGAAGACAATTCAAACAAGGAAAATGAAGATGAAGAATCTCCAAAATCTTCTAATTTCAATACTCCTAGTGAAGTTGAATGTTCTCTTACAAATGAAGAAGAAGATATAGTAGAAGTTTGTGTAGATGAAGAAGAAGAGTTGTTGACGTTTAAAGAAAAAGCTGTATCTAAGTTAGGTGATGTTAGAATGGAAATAGGACATTATTTAATTGCTTTTGAGTATCTTGAAAAATGCATTAATAAAGTCCTAGAAAATTGTCCAAAGCATATCATGGAACTAAAACAAATGCTCAAAGAACAAGAAGAAAGTAAAAAGACTCAATTAGAAGAAAAATAAGAAGAGATCAAAAGACTAAAGAATGGAATAATCATTCAAGAAGAAGAAAATAAGAAGGTAGATGATGAGTTTAGTAAAAGTATTGAAGTTAATGTCAATATGAAGACCCAAATTGAAGAAGCCAAAAGGATAGAGGAACTATTGAAGAATCAAGTAAATGAAAATGAAGAGTCGTGCCATAAGTTGGAAGTTGAAGTTGTTGATCTTAGAAAGAAAGTAGAGAATTCAAACACTCACATCAAGTTAATGAACAATTCAACAATCTTGGATGAAATCCTAGATAGCCAAATATTTCCAAATGATAAATCAGGTCTTGGATACAACAAGGAATCTTCTAGCACTTCTAAGAAGCATGAATTAATTCCTTCATTCTCAAAAAGTGGAAGAAAATTTGCAAGTCAAGCACCTACACAAAGCAAGGAAAATTTCAGAATAACAGAGAAAAGAAGACATCAATAAGTCATCTTTACAACTCAAAGCAAATTTAGAAGAGAGACACCTTCAAGGTGGACACCAAATCAAAGGTATGGAAATGTTTTTCATAGTCACTGCTTCTCATGTAATGAATATGGTCACAAATATCTGGATTGCATACATTATGCAAGGAAAGATGTTCAAAGGTTCCATAACACCCTAAGATATTGGATATGTAATCAATGGGACACATTTCTGCACATTGTCACACTATGAGATGTTACAGTTGCAGTGGGTTTGGTCACAAAGCTCAGGATTGCTGGAATTCAAGAAGATAGTCAATGAGGAGTTCTTCATATAGCATGGAAATAAGAACACATGTAACTTGGAAGGAAGACAACGTGGAAAGGATGGAAGCTCAGAAAATCAGTGCTAATAAACCAGGACACTTTCAGAAGTGGATGAAGAATATTGGACATCCAAACATTAATGGAAGGATAAATAATGAGGAAATCCTTACATTTGTTGAGGTATACATGGGCTCCTGTGGGAGTAGTCATGTACATATGCAAGCTGAATTATAGATAGGTCGTGTACATATGCAAGTTGTCTGTGGAATAGGTCACAAATATGTGGTTGATATGATTGGCACATGGTTAATGGTTGACATGGCATACATGTATGGGAACGCATCTTGATTGTGGTTCATATTGTTGCGGTTTGGTGAATGGTTGATACAATTTCTTTGGTACATGATGTATGGGATGATATACTTGAGATGCTTGGTTGATATGTTGATGGTTGAGATACATGGTTGTGGCACTTGGTTTATGGTAGAGGCCTATTATGTGTGATATGACACTTGTTTGAGGCACACGATTGGCATGTTGGTAGAGGCATATGGTTGGTACACAATTGGAACATGTTCTTAGAATATGGTTGATACACTCCATTGATGATATCTTATGGTATATTGTATGATATTGATGTACATGGGTTTTGTGCATGATTGGTACACAATATGGCACAAGATGTACATAGTTTATGTTTTATTCATGATTCTTTATTCATTGTTAACATATATTTTTCTTCAATATGTATGGTATGGCACAAGTTTGATGCATGGACATGTCCAAGGATTGTCATAGGAAGAGCATATTATTCTTGAGAAATTTATCTATGTTCCAGTTGAGTAGTATCATTTTTCAGTAGAAGTAGATTACAGTGGTAGCATATTGTTCATATTGCAGAGAAGATAGGGGGAGACATACCCACAGGGGGAGTTATTCTTCTTCCTATGATTGGTTGCAACAACATGATTATAGGAGGAGAGATGACTGGAAACCATGCTATCGGCATTGCATCAGAGTGATATCCCTTGTCCAAAAGGGGAGAGATTATTCATAGGAATCTCAAAGGCATCCAAACAAGGGGAGTGGACCCCAGGAGAGAACTACCCTTTTCCATTGATTTAAAAAGGGGAGAGATAGTCACATTGATGTGGCGAGTTGAAAATTGATGAGGAGTGATGATCACAGAGGGAGCATGAGCATTTCCATGTCCAAGTGTTTCCATCAATGATTGGTGTTGACATCAATATTGGTGTTTCCATCAATTCCAAATGGGGAGATTGTTGTACTATGTTGTCATTGATGTCAAAGGATTGATGTCGAAGGGTTCATGTCAAGTATTGTCATAGTGATGTGTTTGTATCATTGATATATTTATTATTGGTTATATGGTGATTGATGTAATTGTTGTCAAAGGGTTGATGTCAAGCGGTGTCACAATGATGTGTTGATATTAAAGGGAGTTGTATCATTGATGTCATGTCATGGTTGATATTAAGAACCAAATGGATAAACTCCAAAGTGGTCCTCTTATGGTGAAATAACTCACGGGAGTATGCTCTTGGATAAAGTTCTCAAAGTGGTCCCCTTATGGTGAAATCCCTCACGGGAAGATGCTTTGTGAATTCCAAATGGTTAGGTGGTTGAGTATCCTAACAATGTGGTTAGGGAACCAAATTTTGATTGAGTAATAATGTAATCAAGATCAGTGAATTTGTAGGAGAAACTATTCCATATGGATAGTATATGTCATGTTGTTTCTGGTGATATGTGGAACGTCACATAACTCCTCACGGTTAGAGATTTATGGCCGTGTGAAGTCGAAGAACCCTCATGAGTTATCTAGAAGCCCCTAGAAGTTCAAAGAAATCAAGAAGGTCAAATAAGTCAAATTATTCTAGAATCTCCTAGAAGAAGTTGACTAGTCAAAGTGG
>JASDQU010684857.1:0-19981 GCA_032191745.1 Picea mariana | reverse complement strand
CGCTAATAAAAATATAAAATTTCTCTTGTAGCTAATCATGGTTAGAAGACACAAGGGAATTATATGACGTGTTTTTGGAGGAAGAGGTGTGACACCTTTGATAACATCCACTCCCGAAAGGTCTAACCCCTAGGAAGATGAGCAAAATGTTGAGCAAGAGAAGATTTTTGTGGTAGATGTAGTAAGTATGATGAGATCCTTAAATAAGATTTTAGAGGCACTGATAAACCGTCTAGATAGAGATGAGAGCAGAGCATCTATACCTAATGAGGGTTCACAACGCACCCTATCTGGTAGTAGTAGCATACATTGAGAACTCGAGAAGGTGAAATTTCCCAAGTTTTGGGGTGCCCCGGATGGCTTAGTCGCCGAGGCATGGTTGGATAACATGGCGGTGTGCTTCACACTTCGTGATTACACCTCCAACATGAAAGTCCGCATGATGGTATTTCAAGTGAAGGGGAGTGTTCTTCTATGGTGGAAGATGCTCCTACCTCAACTAAACATGGCCATCAAAGACATGTCATGGGAGTTGTTCAAGGAACGGTTCCAGGAGAGGTATTTGTCTGAATAATTCATTGAGCGTCAACTTAATGAATTCAATGCCTTACAACAGGGAGGTCGTACAGTCCCAGAGTATGAGCCCAGATTCATGAATCTACTTAGGTATTCTTCGCATCTAAACACAAAATATTTAAAGGCCAACAAGTTTGTGTTTGGACTTAACTTCAACATTCATGCGAAGGTGAGGATCTTAATGCCTCAGAATTTGCATGATGTAGTTCAAAAGGCCCTCATAGATGAGGAAGAGTTGAATGGTGGGGGTCAGGGCAAGACTCCTTCTAGACAGACTGGACATATGTCATCAGGAGTCCAGTAGCATCAGGCACCATCCAAACATACTGCAGGGCATCAAGAAATGCCTAGAGGACCTGTGTTTACGAAACCACAGAGACAGAATCCTCAACAAAGGACTCCTTACAAAGGACCACAACAAAAACAACATCGACTGCAAAAAAATTTAGGCCTATTCAGCAAAACAGACTAGGACCACACACTATTAGACCAACAACTTCTACTTCAAGGACTAGGAGCACTAGACCGAAGACTGGATGTTGGAAATGTGGTGATCCACATTACCAACGAGACTTTCCGATTGAGAAGGCTAGAGATGTAGGATCATCATGACCCATGACAGTTGTATATTTGGGTAAAGTTCACAGGATACATGCAGTGGTGAATAATTGCTAGGCTGAGCATCAACCCACTGTCTTAGAGATGTCAGGTACAATCGTAAGCAAAAACTACAGTATATTGATAGATCCAGGTGCTACAAAGATATTTATCTCTAGTGCATCGCTGAAGAGAATTAAGGTAAAGGTCTTCGAGTAGGATGAGCTAAAGTACATAGAAATGGCATCAGGTGCCAAGCAGAAGGTTGGAGGAAAGGTTACAGATTGTAGCCTTAACTTGGGAGACTTTGTAAGAAAGGTAGATCTTTATGTCACGATCTTAGGATCTTACGACATAATGATTGGTATGGATTGGTTGGAATCACATGATGCGATACTTAACTATAATACAAAATGGTTAAGTTTGGCGGATGATGTGGGACAAAGTAGAGTGATTGTAGGAAGAAACCAGGGGGTGTCCTTGAGGTTTATTTCTTCCCTACAATTGTATAAGAGTATGCATAAGGGATGAAAGTTATATGCAATCTTAGCACTGAATGAAAAGGGTGAGGCAAAAGGACTAGAAAAATTTCCTGTAGTGAAAGAGTTTGCAAACTTGTTTCCAGAATATTTACCAGGTTTACTGCTCGAAAGAGAGCTAGAATTTACAATAGACTTGAAACCAGGAACTGAACCTATTGCAAGAATGCCTTACCGGATGTCAACCCCTGAATTGCAGAAGTTGAAAATGAAATTGAAGGAATTTTTGGATTTGGGACTTATTCATCCAAGTGTGTCACCTTGGGGTGCACCAATTATTTTCATGAGAAAGAAGGATGGATTTTGGAGACTTTGTATTGACTATCGTCAATTGAACAAAGAGATGATCAAGAACCGATATCCGTTGCCAAGAATAGATGATTTGTTTAATCATATGGAAGGGGTGAAGGTATTTTTGAAGATTGACTTGAGATCAGGATATCACCAATTATAGATTAAAGAAGAATATATCCCGAAGACCTCTTTTAGGATGATATTTGGACACTATGAGTTGACAGTTTTACCATTCGGATTGACAAACTCCATAGGGGTATTCATGAGTTTGATGAATGGGGTGTTTCGTGGATACTTGGAAAAGTTTTTTTAATTTTTTTATTGATGACATAATGATTTATTCTCGGATGAGGGAAGATCATGATGAACACTTAAGGTTGGTCCTGCAATTCCTAAGAGAAAACAAATTGTACGAGAAGTTATCAAAATGCTCTTTTTACCAATCAAATATTCATTATTTGGGAAACATCATAGATGGGGAAGGTATCATTGTGGATCCAGCGAAAGTGGAGGCTATTATGGAATGGCCCACACTGGAAAATGTACCATAAGTACACATTTTTATGGGTTTATAAGGATATTACCGACGATTCATCNTTTCGAAGATAGAAAATCTGATCACAGGATTGCAGAAGAAGAAAAAAAAGTTCTTACGGATGGAGAAATGCACAGAAGCATTTCAAGAGCTCAAAGAGTTGCTGACGATGATGCCGATACTAAAATTCCCCAACATTTCAAGGAAATTGAGAAGGCATGAAGAGAACTACACAACGCATGACTTGGAATTATTAGAAATTGTATATGCCTTGATGATGCAGGAGCATCACTCCACCTCAGCACACACTAGCTGATAAACACGCGTGGTGCACATTCAAGGAAGGAGAGGCGTTGCCCTCTCATTTTGCCTCTAGAATCTAAGGCGTGATCTAGGCATTAATTAAGGACAGGATGGAAGAGCCACGATGTGCCTTCACACAAGATGGATATAAGGTCGCCATTAATAGGCTAACAGAAGAAGGGATCTGCATCCGATTTGGAGCAGATTTCCATCATTGTAACTTTCCCTTAGACAGGCATTTGTAATGGTGATTTGACACCACTAATGTAGCTTGCGAGGGAATCTCATAGATCCTCTCTTGTATAAATCTTTGTATTGTAAGAAAATTAGAAGGTTGGCCATGTTGAATAGGTTAGACAGGTCAGTTTGTAGGGAGAGAAAACTCAGAGAGCCAAGACTCAGTTGTAGCTCGGACTCTGTGTAATGGATGTTGTGTTGTGAATGTCTTTTACATGCATTTGAGTTGTAGATGAATGTTAGAAATCGTCTGTCAGGACAAAGATATAGTTTTCTATCTGTGAGTGTGTCGAATTAAGTCTGGTTCTCTAGGATAAGTGCAAGGAGTGTGCGACAGAGGGTGGAAACTATGTAATCTGATGCAATGAGTGCATTTTTGAAGTCAATGGAGTCAAAAGAGAAGCTGTCAGGAGGGCATACCAGGTTAATTTACATACTTGGGGAGAAATTTCAAGGTGGTTAAGTACCTTCGAAAGAAATACGGTGTGGGAGAAAGAACAACTTAGAGTTACTGAACACTTTGAAACACTCTGCTAGGAGGGAATCGAGCTAGTGTGAGCATGCATAGAAGAGACAATGTTGGAAGTGTTGGAGAATCCCTGGATTACTGAACATTTTGGTGAAGGAAGGCTTTTCAAGAAGTGCATCGATAGAGGAAAGGAGATGCCTTAAACCTTTGCGTAAGGCTAAGGGAGAAGCTATCGAGAAGCTTAGCCGAGCACAAGGAGTGCACCTAGGAACTGTAAGTCCATCTTACAAAGCTCAAGAGGAAGAACGAGAAGTTGCTAGGAGGGCACGAAGAAGTTCACAAAGGGACGTGAACTTGGAAGGTTTTCAAGCCGAGCAAAGTCACAAAAGGAGGTTTGCGAAGAATTCGCTAAGGAGTATAGAAGGAGATTCGAGAACAGTCTAAGTATCGAAAGAAGGTGAATTTGCGCTAAGTTCGTAAAGGATTCGAAGGCTTGATAAAGTCCCAAAGACAGATAAATCATCCATCATCGAAAGAGATAGGTGGAAGGAAGTCGAGAGGTTTGAGAACAAGAACTTCGGGAGGTTTGTTGATCGCAAACAAGGGTCTTCGCAAAGTTGTGAAGATCGATTTAAAGATAAGTTGTTGGATCTAGAAGGGCACATGGCAGAGAGTTGCGTATTTTGAAGGAGGAACCCTTCAGAGAAAAGCTGAGAGAAAGTCCCAAGGATTTGAGAACCGAAGGAATTTTAGTCGTTCGTTGGAGAGGACACATGGATCAGGATCAACCTTTCATTGATTCGCAATTGGGAGAAGCAGAGTTGGGAGAATAGAGGACTCACGAAGTCTGAACTCATGGTTTGATCACAATCATTGATCGCGAGGGTAACGTGGACCATAGATTTGATCCCGATGAATTCACCCATCGGGAAGTCGGGGAAAAGGAGTGAACAGTTCATGAAAGTTCTAAAGAAAGGGAGTGTGAAGGGAGCTATCCAATGGTCAGAGTTCATGGTAACATCAAGAAATAAGTCTAGTGGAGGGAGCTATCAGCGAGGCATTAAGAATTGAAGAATACTAAGGAGAGGGTCCGCATGCATCATAGAGCAGGCATCGAGAGAACATGGGACCTATTTCAGGTCAAAGCCAGTTCCATCAAGATCCCAACAAACTAGTTGGTTCGACGACTTGAACGATCCTAGACCAGGAGGTCACGACGGCCCCATTGAAGGAGTTGGAACGGGGGAGAAGGGAGTCATCACCAGAGTGGTATCAGAGTGCAGTTCGTCTATAGATTTCAGGCAAAGGAAGAGCATATAGTTTCTTGCAGATCACAGCCAGAGGTGAGAAAGTGGAAGGAGATAGTTTGATACCAAGTGGTATCATAGCTTAATTTATAGTAGGTAGAGAGAAGGGGACAAAGGAGTTGATGCATAATTGATTTCTTTAGGATAGGGAGACAGGGTGCGATGCTCTATTGAAACTATTGCAAGGTGTGCATCGGATGATAAACAACTAGGTGGGCTGTAGACAAAGAAAAATGGCTTTTGAAGGTCATAAAGAGGGTCGAGGAGGAGTCCATTTGCAAAGGAGAAAAGAGAATATGGATAAGGAGCTCAGTGATATCAAAGTCCAGATGGAGGAGCTAGCATTCAATATGCAACAGGAGGCAAAATTACAGTGGAGGTATGAATGGCCTTTGAAGAGAAAAGTTAAGTGGTCTGTTCAGAATTTGTTGACCAGACGATGGCAACGGATGTTAAAAGGGTGGCTAGAGTAGGTTGAATCCCTTAGTCCTAAGGGAAAGAGATCTGGCAAGGGTCTCATATATTTCCAGGTGGGAAATGAGAAGGGATCGATGGATATTGTAGATTGCCAGGTGGGAAGAGGAGACATCCCAGGTTGCCAGGTGGGCAGAGGAGAGGAGATGAGATCGACTGAGAGTTCATTGACAGGTGAAGAGGAGGTAGCAGAAAGACCTCGCTCAGTGAAAATTCATGTGGAATTATGAGCCGTGTGAATGAATATGATGATAAGTTAAAAACTTCTGACACCAAGGAGGAGAATTCCTACCAAGCGGCCAAGGAAAAGCTAGCAAAGATGTTGCAGATGCGATAGAAAGATGACCAGCAAAGACTGTCAAGGAGGAGAAGGAACATATACTGAGATGTGTCTCAACAAAAGGAGAAGATCATTCAACAAAATTGCTTGACATTTTCAGATAGGAATCTAAATAGGAGATGACTGTAGCACTTGAGTCTACAGCAGAAGAGGAAGAAGATAGAATAGAATTTGCAGATCTGTGTGGGGAATTGGAAGCCCTAGAAAGGAGGGTGGTAGTCTAGAACATGCACATTCATTAGGGTAAGTTAGAAGTAGATGGAGGATCATACCAGCATGGGGAGTAGCTGGAGGAAGTTGGAATGGGACCATTCGAAGGACTGGCATGAGTATATGCGTCAGGAGAAGTGACAACTGAGCAACAAATCGGTGATAAGAAGTCTGCAGGAGTGGAAAATGCAGTAGTATGGTGAACTAAGGCCAAAAACGGAGGGGATGACTTGGGGAATCAATGTGATTTACCCATAGACAAGGAAGACATGCAATAAGCTAGTCTACAGCAGAGGAGCTAGCCAAGGGAGCAGCTAGACGAAGTGATCGAGGAGGTAAGAAAGATAATGTTGGAGTCGACAGAGGAAGCGGTCAACAAGGAGAATATGGATGAAAGGAAACCTGCATGAGCAGCGAGGAGGATGCAGGAGTAGAAGCAGCGAAGCAGAGGAGCCAAGAGACAACTCCAAGAGAAATTTTGGGATCCAAGTGGATTTCATCCATGTTGGAAATATCATGAGCATGAGTTCATGATTTTTTCTGTTGTGGAGTATGATGTAGGAGCATCATTCCACCTCAACGCATGTTATCTGATCAACACACATGGTGCACATTCGAGGAAGGAGAGGTGTTTCCCTCTCATTTTCCCTCAAGATTCTAAGGTGTGATTCGGGCATTAATTGAGGACAAGCTGGAAGATCTAATATGTGCCTTTGAACAATTTGGATATAAGTTCGCCATTAATAGGATGACATAAGAAGGGATATGCATCCGATTTGGATCAGATTTCCATCATTGTAACTTGCCCTTAGACATGCATTTTGAATGGTGATTTGACACCACTAACGTATCTTGCGAGGGAATCTCATAAAGCCCCTATTGTATAAATCTCTGTATTGTAAGAAAAGTAGAAGGTTGGCCATGTTGAATAGGTTAGACAGGTTAGGTTGTAGGGAGATAAAAATCAGAGAGCCGAGACTCATTTGTAGCTCAGACTCCACCATTGTAATTTGGCATTCTACCATTAATAGAAAATGACAGTTTTTCCTATTTTCAATTTTTGTGTAATGGATGTTGTGTTGTGAATGCCTTTTACATGCATTTGAGTTGTAGATGAATGTTAGAAATCATCTGCAGGGACAAATATATAGTTTTCTATCTGTGAGTGTGTTGAATTAAGTCTAGTTCTCTAGGATAAGTGCAAGGAGTGGGTGACAAAGGGTGTAAAATGTGTAAGTCAATGCAAGGAGTGCATGTCTGAACTCAGTGGAGTTAGAAGAGAAGCTGTCAGGAGGGCATACCAGGTTAATTTACAGACTTTGGGAGTAATTTCAACGTGGCTAAGTACCTTGGAAAGAAATATTGTGTGGGAGAAAGAACAACTCATAGTTACTGAACACTCTAAAACAATTTGCTAAGAGGGCATCGAGATAGTGTGAGCATGCACAAAAGCAACATTGTTGGAAGTTTTGGAGAATCATAGGATTGCTGAACATTCTGTTGAAGGAAGGCTTTGCAAGAAGTGTGTCAAAAAAGGAAAGGAGATGCCTTAAACCTTTCCTTAAGACTATTGGAGAAGTCATTGAGAAGATTAGTTGAGCGCAAGGAGTGCGCCCAGGAACTATAAGTCCATCTTACAAATCTCAGGAGGAAGAGCAAGAAGTTGCCAGGAGGGCATGAAAAAGTTGAAAAAGGGACGTGAACTTGGAAGGTTTCCAAGCCAAGAAAAGTCATAGAAGGAGGTTTGCACAGAATTCTGTAAGGAGTACAAAAGGAGTTTCGAGAATAGTCTAAGTCTCGAAAGAAGGTGAATTTGCACTAAGTGTGTAAAGGAGTCGAATTCTTGCTAAAGTCCCAAAGATAGAGAAATCGTCCTATTGACGATTGAAAACATCAATGAGGTTTCACCTGCAAAGTATTGCTAAAGCCTATTATTATAAAAACTAAATAATACTAGTAGGTGGGAACCCCTTGAACTATTGGAGAGAAGATCTATTTATTTTGATGTTGAAATGATGTGCGACACATGTTTGATGGATATCTTGTTGTTATTGGTTATAAATTGAGCTTATGAAGGGTTGAATCCTTATGTTACTACAACCTATGCTATTCATTAATGTCATTGATGTTTTCTCTTTTCACACCTGCATAAAAAACATGTTAGTAAAAAATTTTGAAGGGCAGTTTTAGAGAGAGGCAAATACTAGAACATATGCAAGGGAAGGGGACGTAGTTCTGCAATATCACATGTGAATAAATTAAAATAAATGATAAATAGTGGCAAGGGGAAGATTTAAAATCTACCCTAACTGTACTACATGCATGAAAACACTTGATGATTATTGTTAAGCCCTAGATAGCAAGTAAATGGTTGTGAAATTATGATTGAATTACATGTTTAATATGCATATGATTGAAATGTTGGTAGCACATTTGAAAAGGTGGTAATGCTAATGGTTATGCATTTTAGTTTATTGAATTATGTGGTTGAACCACATATGGTATTTTGGATAGATGGAACCTTGGTGGCGCACTGGACAAGGTGGTGAATGTTAATGGTTACACATTTTTGTTTGGGTTATATGATGTGAAATGACATATGTTGATCGAGCTACTGGATTTTAATGTGGTGATAATTTCAATACATGTTTGATTAATCATGTTAATGGGAAATGGTTCGCATGTACTGTTGAGTTAATGAGATGTGGATGGGGGCGACATTTATTTACTGCATGTCACCTTTACCCTTCCCATTGCCTACCACCCTAGTCAGGATATTGTCTGATCTTGCTTCTGTGTTTATGCTCTATAATTTTAACAGGGTGAAACTGCTCGACCACCTCCCGTTTTAAGGATTTCGATGAACAGGTATGTCCTTTTTTTTGGCCATTATTGACTTCACTCTAGTTATGAAATGATTACTGGCTCAGGTGTATGGGTTTGTGTTTTTCCTAAGTGTTGTAACTATGTGAAATTTCGGTTCTTCAATGGAAAATGGATGGTTCTTCCTATATTATTTTCGAGTTTGTAGAAGTTATAGGTATTCCTAGTGATAGCTCTTTGTTACTACTACTAGTTCAGTTGGAGGGTTTTTGTTTAAGTCTTGGGTGGAAACTTCTTCACACAATGTCACTATATGCAGTATTTGGCTTTCCTGGGTTTAATGGTTGAAGGTTTTCTGCGTCACTATGTTGTGTTTCACTTCAAGATTGGTTGTTCCATCACTAAGGGTCACAAAGTGAGTGTTCTATTCTTAACTCGACCCTATCTCCACCTCAGTGCTGTGGTAGTTGGATGAAGAAAAAAAGGGTTATACCCTGGGTGCATTAAATAAATTTCTCGGTTGGATAGTGTTATTGGGCTAATTGTTAAGTGCAGACACAAATCAATCCCCCTAGATCCACCTAGATCTAGAACAAAACAAGACAGGACATGGTGCTTTCACTGAGCTCTAATCATCGAATTTACTATCAAATAAGAGATGATTGACATACCTTTGAATATCACTTCCTTATATCTTTTTTGTCCTCGCTTCGCTCTGGTGCTCTTATGATATTGGATCTGCAATGACACAAACCAACAAAAGTGAAAGCAATAATAATATACTCAAGGAAAGCTTATACATGTGATCAAGGAGTCATGTAATAAAATGAGAATGATTTTATGAGAAAGAAGCATGCCACTGTAGTATATAATGTGGAAGAAATATACAACCAGATGCCTTGATGTTGTCACGTTCCTTCCAACAGTTCCTTGCTTCCCACACACTTATAATCCATGGATTTTGAGACTATAGATCTGATAGCTACTCAGAATATATCTTGACAAAGAAAATCTCAAAGCCAACATACAAGCTCCAAAAACTCCAAGCTACAAAACTCAATAATGAACCAATCTAACTTTATCAATGAGAGCTCCTCTCCTTTTATAAGCCGAAGACGATAAGGTGAGGAGGTTAGGATGATCCCAATAAATCATGAAAGAGAGTAAGATCCAAACTGTTCAGAGGCCACATCACCATAGAAGCTTCTCCTTCTAGAAGCATCGAGAAGATATTTGTTTTTCCCACGTACAGGAATTTTCGCACCCTAGCTTTAGAGAAGGGTGCAGAAATCATGCATCGTTGCACCCTGCATATAGTGCAGCCTGTGGAAACCTCCTTAATAGGGTTTTTTACAAAGTGAAATGCAACTTCTTCTCTCAAGAAAAGTTCTTCTCCCTTCTTTCTTCAAGAATTCAGGCCACTGACCCCTCTGAAGGAAACAAATAGGTTTACATCATTAACGGTCATAAGGGTGACGAAAATAATGTGTAACAGATAGGAGATTCACCCTTTGTTTTTGGCCCCCTGCCATGGATTGTTACCTGTCCACAAATGAATTGTGTCTCTCTCTGTGTGCACACCCTTGGCCTCGAACGTTCCACCATTACGAGGAGTTGGCCCTGTTCCCTGGTGTTGACTGTAGATTAAACCCTTAACTCTCTAGTCTTGAGTTTGTAAAGGATATTGTTGTTCTGTCAGGTTGTTGTTAGGTTGCTACAAGTTATAGTGGATCAAATGTATGGTCGATTAATTGTGAATATGAATTCGCCTAGTATGTCGTATGGCAGTCTTGTTGTTTTAAGAATTTATTTACTGCATCCGTGATGATAAGATTAAACCCTCCATTGAGAATTGCACCTTCCAAGATACAATCACCCTCCTTATAGCTCAATATTATTACTGGAAAAGGACGTTTCCCTAATTCAAATGGATGCATGGTTATCACATCTTGATAGGTCAATTGATTTTATGACAGTGATGGATTGGTTGGTTGATACACAGTCACTAGTATTTTTCACTAAGAGTTGTTTGGATGGTAGCTACCATTGGTTGCAAATGATTGGTGTTGCTCGCGCATGTCACGTTGTGTGTATGGTGTTTTTTAAAATGATTATTGAACTAGATGACTGTAGAAAGGGTATCCACTACAACCTTGTGTTGTTGGTTGAATAATCCTAAGTGCACATAGTATGGTAAAATCGATCTCAGCATGATATGTTGAGTTATTATCGTGACTGTGTGTTTGATTGTGTTAAGTGGAAATGTTGCACCGTGGAGTTTTTTTAGTTGTGCACCATGTGTAGTATGGATTGCTTGGTTTTCACACTCAGGGGCACCCACATAAGTTTTAAACATGTTTATTTATCACAATCAATCACTTGTTAAAACATGCATGTTGTTGATGTCAGTCACTTTGGATAGGTGGCCCAGTTTTTAAGTCACTTTGAATTGTTTTTCTTTTACAGTGGAAGAACTACATTGCCTAGGAAAATTACCCTGTGCATAGCTTGTGTCTAAATGATGGTTGTTGGTTATATGTTTAATTGTCAGTTCAAGTGTGGCAATTTGATATTGATTATTTTGGTTACTGCATATATGAGTTAACGAATATCATTGCATTTTAATGGGATCTATTGCAGTAATAGTGACTTCATGATTGTTTTGAAAACAAGACTTTTGAGTATAGTTGTACATTGAAGAAATGGATGGGCAGTGGTTGATTTGGATAGTTGCAGATTGGAATTGGGTATTGTTCGTAAATTGTTATAAAATGTAGAGTGTGTGAATGAAGGGAACAAAACCTCTTACACATTATGTGGGATACTTACTGTTTTGTGATGGCACTATGTTGGATATTTGATTATTGGACAGTGAACTAGTTAAGTACATAGTAATTGTTATTCGGTCATGATGATTGTTGGTTGGTGCATCTATTCTTATTGAAGAACATTTTATGGATCACTTGACTAATTTCATGAACAATGATCGTTATCCTCCCCTCCCATTATCTCATTTTCTGCTAATTACAAATCCTATCACCTTCCCATTTAATTTTTTCACCCCCTGTTTTGAGATTGATTACAGTCAAGGGAATTTTTGTATTAAATTGGATGGAAGTGGTAGTGTCCTATGAGGATCGCAGTGAGATTTTATTGGTTTTCTTACAAATGATTGTTCTTATCATTGAGCAGTGGCCATGTTTTCTCCCCTTTCATTATATCATATTTCTGCTCAATACAAAACACTCATGTATCCTTGAACCCTGTTTCACCCCCTACTCGTTGATTGACAGTAAAATTTTTTTTATGGATTGGATTGCATGAGCCTGATACATTTTGAGCCAAATGTATTTCATATTTTTAAGAGTTGTCATGCATGGTTATTTAAAATACTATTTTCTAATCGATTACACATGTAGGATGATTTTTATAAGTCGAGGAAACAGAGGTAGAGGTAACTGGAACCGAGGCTTAAGAAGGCCCAGGTTCTCTATACATTTTGATGTTGATTCAAAAGACCTTGGCCAAATGTTTCATGCCGGATTCTTTGATTGGATTGGGCAGGGAATAGTCTGACCTAGGCCTGAAAGGCCTCCTTTCCAAGCCCCAAAAGCCCCCGATATCCTTGTACCTCCTCATGTCTCCTTACAACCTTAGGTCCCTGAAAATGATGGATTGCAGTAGATTGTCCACCCGATAGTCTCCCAACATCGTGGTTGGCCCAACTTGTCCTTGCTTGCTCCTCCACCTTTGAAACCCATTTCCCAAGATGCCCCTAACCACTCACCAATGCAATCCTCCCATGCTAGCAAGAGATTGAAGACTAAATCCCACCATGCACTTGGTAAAGGAAAATCCATTGTTGCCCCTTCCTCACCCTCCAATGACTTTGATAAATCCATGTCTTCCCAGATGCATTTGAGGGATTATTGTTCCCACGTAATTATTGAGATAAATCCTAAAAGCCCTGCATAAGCAAAGGCAAATTTAGGAAAATCAAGAGGTGATAGCAGAAACCAAGGGTTGCATCACAGACTGGGAAATATGGCCTTTGAGTTTTATGTTATATATTTTTTTATGAGAGTTGACTTCATGGATCTTTGGACAACATGTTTTATTTTGGACATATGAGTATTATTTTTTGAAATAATTTCAAATTTCATGAGCTAAAATTGCCAAAAGTAAATATGTTGATGGGAGACACAAGGAGGTGTGTTTTACTTAACTAATGGTTATGTTATGATTGTTATGGACTAAAGGGAGTCACAAGGGGTCCCACATACTAGTTATTATTTATTTATGACCCTTATTATAAATATTACTTTTCCCCCTAACTAAAGTTAGTTTAGTTTTTTAATTAACTTAACTAATGAGTTGGTATAACTACTTCAACCAATTCTAACTTGTTAAAAGAAAAAGAAAAGGGAGTAACAAGAGGAGGGTAGAAGCAAAAGCATGCTAAGGTTTTCTCTTTGAGTTTATGTTGAGATAGTTCAGTTTTCATTCATTCATATATTCATCATAGCCTAATTCTCTTTTGTGATAGCAGGGTCTTATTGTAGACAACAATATTCAGGGATGAATCAAATCATTTAGACACTTCTTTTTCAGAGGTGTTGATCTATCTTTGACAGTCTATGTAGACTTGTCTGTCTATGAATTAATTTTCATGACTGATAAAGGCTATTGTGCAGAGTCGAGTGCGAAGCAATATGTGGCAAGTTGATCCAGCTTTTAGATTTCAGTTTTGATTTTTTGTCAGAGGTCCTTTTGTATGTTCCATCAGGGATGTCTAAGTTTGAATTTGGTCCAAGATTTCTGTATGATATTTTGTAAATAAAATGACTCTTTGGTGGATTGGAATGAAATAAAGGATTGCTTTATGTCTCAACTATCTTTATTATCATCTTGGTGTCTTTACTTTTGTTCTTACATTTATTTCAGCAAATATTATATTCAAAAAATTACATAAAAAGTTGATTTCCAACAAGCTTTTTGTTGATAAAAGACTAGGATAAGAACTCATAATTAATACTTGTGAGTTAGGATGTTATTTTTGTTGGATATAAACATAGGGTAATATTTCCGTCTATTTTGATTTATCCAAGTAAAGTTTGAAAATGCTTGAGTAAGATCATTTCATATCTTTTCCTCAACATTTATTTGGTGACCATACTGAGGAGATCTTCAATATCTCTCTGGTTAATTTTTATATATACTCGATTTTCATCGATACATCTTTATTTTCTGTTATTGATTCTTTGACTGTTTTGATATTCATGACTGTTCTTGTTGCAAGGAAACCCAATCTTGAGTCCGGTCTCCAAGATAAGACCAACATTGCTTTGAATTTGTTTCATACTATTTTAGACACTGATAGGACTCGTGCTGAGCTTAAATGTTCTTGGGCAGCAATTGAAAGAGATATTAGTGTTCAATAACAATTGGAAGCTAGATGTAGGCAGCCCAAAAATCAACAGTAACATTTTGTTTATTCATTTTTGGCCTTTCTTTCATGTCCTTAGATTCTCGTGCTTCTAGAAGAAGAAGAGGATTGTCACCTGAAATCAATCCTATTTTTGAAATAGGAAGAAGAAAGGTAGTGTTATCTGTCCAACAAAGTGCTCTAAGGATGACTTTATCTAATTCATCCAGCTTGTCTTTCTTTCCCTCATCTATCATCCACAAGATGGCATATACTAGTGGTTCTGGTGGCACTAGAAGTGCTTCATCTTCCCAATATTCATCATCTTCAGTGTTTGGTATCTTATATAGCCACCATATCCCTATCCAATATACTACAAACCCCACCAAAGTCATTAAAAAGTATGGGCTTTTTTAGTTTGAAGAGGATGCCACAACCACACTGTGGCATATGTCCTCTCCTCTTGACTTATCACCTGCTACTCGCCCACTTATGAAGTTTAAAGATAATTTGCCTAAGTTTTCAGGGAATAACACTGTCAGTACCAATGAACACCTAGTGGCATTTTCTAATTCTTTTCATAACATAGGGGCTAACGACAATGACACTTGCATGCACTTGTTTATCAATTCCTTGGAAGGAAATGTTGCGGCTAACTTCTTTGACCTTCCTCCTAAGATCCTGTCTACTTGGGATGAGTTAATATATTAGTTCCGATCCACTTATGGGAAATCCAAAATCCCTGCCGAGAAGTTAAGGGAATACAATAATGTTACCTACAAGGAGCATGAGACTATCAAGTCTTTCAACTTGTGTTTCACCAAATTGTACAATAAAATCCCTGAACTTATCCGCCCCCATAAACAAGCCACGCTCATGCATTACTACAATGCATTGCCTTCTCCTTGCCGCCATAGGCTTGAGGAAAAGGCCATCGATAATATTGGTTCCACTCTACATACTTGTTCAGAGTATGAAGAACAACTTGAAATAACTAGTCTTCCCTAGGGAGAATCAATTAGATAGACAAACATGTCCTCTCTCTTGTAGCTAGTACAAGATATGAATAAGCGTATGATAGAAATTGAGCGGAAGGGTACTATCTCGTACTATCTCCCATCTCACCCCTGGATCTTCATCCTCTTCTATACCCCATTTTAAAAACCCAGCTGAGAACAATTTTCATCCTAAGGCTAACCTGCCTCAGAGTTGGTGTAACTTTTGCAAGGAGCACCACAAAGAAACTACATGTGAGGTAAGGAAGAGTGCCAGAGATAAGATCTTTGGTAAGAGACCAGAAGCCACTATCATTGTCCTAGAATTTGTGGATCCAAAGGATGTCATGGTTATCAATACTAGAAACAAAGCCTATGCTCCCAAGGGAAAATTTGATCCTCCCTGTAGTTCTTCTAGCCCGAGCTCATCCTCAACCGCTGCTGTGCCCCAGGTTCCTAAAATTTTTGAGAGTCAAGGAATCACTCCCCATATCCCCTCTTCTAAATACAATATATAGAATCAATTAGCCAACATCAAAGAAGATGCAACCCTCCTAGACATGGTTGTCGTCCCTGAACAACAGATGCATCTGAAACAATTCATGGAAGGAAAAGCTTTCATTGTAGACAATATTTTCGAAGAGGTAAATGAAGAGGATTTTTCTATAAATAAAGTAGGTGTACATAGCTTTAGATACCCTGTAAAAAAAAACCCTTTTTATATTTCTGTAAAGATCATGGATAAGATCGCCCATTGTTGCCTCATTGATGGTAGTTCAGGCCCAAGTGTCATGTCAAAGATTATTATGGAAGAGTTAGGCTTGTATTGTACAAACGAAAATGCCAGAAGCATGCTCTCCTATAATAGTCTAGAGCAAACAACCATAGGTGATATTATGGATGTAACCTTGGTTTTATGCGCTGATCCTGAGATAAGGACAACCCTCAACATTCAGGTGATTGATATGCCTCTAAAAAATTACTCAATTATTTTGGGAAGAGATTGGTGAGACCTAACATGTGGGTACCTCTCACTCGATGAGACACATTTGTCCATTCCTCAGAATGGTAAGAACATTATAGTCCTTAGAGAGGGAAAAATTTCACCTTACATAGAGAGTGTCCCACAATCTAGCGTAAATTATATCGAAGAAGACCTAGGAGTGTATTCCATATTTGTTGAAGAGGATAATATTCCTTCGGAAATAATTGATTTAGATTATGATTTATGGAATATGCACTTTGATGGTTAATTCTCTAGTGAAGGTAATGGAGCTAGTATTATCTTGGTTTCCCCTACAAGAGAAATTCATAATCTGTCATACAGGTTGGATTTTTCTTGTTCAAACAATGTCGTTGAATTAGAAGCTTTGTTGTTAGGCATTGAGAATGCCCTTAATCTTGGTTGTGGTCACCATTCATTTTTCGGAAATTTTGAGCTTGTTGTGAACCTGATACGTAAGATTTGCTCTCCTAGCAACAATCTGATTGAACAATATTCCCAAACTGTTTGAGCAATTGTATCAAACCTTATATATTTCAACATCACTCATGTTAAAAAGGATTTGAATTCAATAGCTGATCGGTTAGTTGTCTTTGCAGCCTCACCTACTCAACAACATTTGTCTCGCTGGCCTGATTGTGCTTTCCAATCTCTGCATCATCCATACATTTTTGAAAATGAAGAATTTCGAAAGTCCATCCCTAATGGTGAGAGCATTTGTACTATCATCCAACATGAACCTCTTAATTCTAGGGAGATTATATCCACAGAAATTAACGGGATTCCTGATAAATTAATGAACTGGAAGAAGTAAGGGTTCGGTCCCATTTGGGACCTTCAATGTATGATTTGTTTAATGAGTCCAGAGAAGGTAAACTTGGTGATTTTTCATATTTAGAGAGTCTGAAAAGAACTTAAAGATGACTCCATGGTTGTTCTTTTTCATAATAATAGTCTCGTAAGGCAGAAAAAGAGATAAACTACCACTCAAAGACGCCCTTTCAAACCTTTTAATGAGAGTGAAAGGAAGAAAGATCACTCAACAATATTTTCATGTTTAGAGAGTCTAAAAAAGAGCTTAAAGATGACTACAGGGGGTTCCTTTTTCGTATAACCTTTATGAGTATGAAAAAGTGATAAAAGGTTACTCGGTTCGTTCTCGTGTTTCTTCGAGTGTGAAAAAGAATGAAAGACCATGCTCGGTATTGGTTTCATTTTTACACAAGCTCGAAACAAAATTAAACTATGCTTCTTAAATTCCCAACGTAATTACCAAAGGTTGGAATACCTATGGATGGTTGGTACTCTGCCCCCAGCTTGAAAATATAGTGGCATAACTCCAAAATGATCATCAAAGGTTGGAGATATGCTCCCTAAGCTTCAATTTAGTCACCGACTTTGAGGTTGTCACCAATTTCTATACTAGATGGAGAAAAAGGATAAGGGTGGATGAAATGAAGGTTCAAATACGAGACCTAACGAAAGACTCAACTCAACATCTATGAGATCTAGTGAAAGAATCGATTGGATGGGAGAGGTGACTGTTTCATTTTTTAATGAGCTTGTCACAGGAATAGAACTATGCTCAAGTTTCTGGGTTGAATTCCCATATTTTTGTTTCATTTTTTAACGATCTTGCCATAGATAGGAGAAACTATGCTCGTACCTCTATTAAATTTTTTAACAAGATTGCTACAGAGAAGTGAAACTATGGTTGTGACCTTTTCTTGATCATGGATTCTAATAGGATAATTCTCTAGAAGGAAACCATGTCAAGGGACAAAACTCAGTCATGGCCTCCAAGAGATCTTCACTGGATGAAATAAAAATGATCTGGAAGGAACACATGTCAAGGGTCTTGACAGGGGTGAGGAGATCAGGGTCCAATAGCCCTACCGAAGAAATCACCATGTAAACTATTGGATCTAAGTCATATTCATCGACAGTTGAAGGCATGGGAGATAATGCCACATAATTGACCTATGGCAGGGGTGATACCAACTGCATATACAGACTGTTTAGGGAGGTCATTGAGTCAGAACCAACGAATGAAAGTTGATCAATGGTCACAATTATTCCATCGTGCAGGAAAGATATCACATGGAAAAGAGTGGACACAATAGATTTCATGGCATAGACATAGTCTCATCCAAGGAGTAAAGTGAAATCCAAGGGGCCGTGGAATACCATGACATCAATAAAGAAAGTTTTCCCTCCCAAATTTACAGGAAACTGTGGAAGGGTCCCTAAAGGTTGACTTGTTCTTCTGTTGAAACATAACATATTCTACATAACCAGGGCAAGGTAAGGACAACCCAAAGCTTGCCAAGCAAAAGAGGAAAAAATACTAAAGGATGCACCTTCATCTATTAGCGTTTGAGGGACGTCTCGACTACAAACCTGTAGTGTAATATGGAAAGGAATGTGAGAGGGAAGATGAGGTCTAGTTAGCGCACCCCAATCGAAAAGGATGGCCTCATTACTTAGAGGAGGTTCCAAACGAGAAAGAGGAATGCCCCCCAACACGGTATATTATGTATCAATGAGAAAAACATGGGAAATATAGGGTTTAATCTCTAGAGGGAGAGTAGGATTGACCAATGATGAGATCAAATCGACCACTTGGGCACTCTTCAGAGGAGGAGTGGGATGTACCGATGGTGGGACTGGAAGGACCACTTTTGCATTCTTTAGATGAAGAGTGGGATTGATGGATGATGTAACCATAGAAACCACTTTGGCACTCCTCAAGGGAGGAGTGGGATCGACGACTTTGGGTTTACTCTTTTGATGAAGAGTGGGGTTGATCGATGATGGAACTGGATCAACTACTTGGGTTTGTGGTTCAATCAAGGATGAAACTAGATTGACCACCTGATCAACCAGACTGACTGGGGATGGAACTGGATTGACCAGTCCATTAGCTAATGATGTTTTGGGGGAAAACCTACGATAACCAGCTGGAAGTTGAATCTTTTCCAAAATAGAAGAAGCCTTATCCATACAAGGTGACGCCAACCCGCCCCTCAACGAGCGCGGTCGCTCACCAGGACCTTCACGATCTCGGCCCGAAGCGCTGGCGCTCTTTCCTCCCTTATCGGGAGTTCGTAACCCACAGTCTCTACACACACACACTCCCCTTTTATACTTGTCTAGGGAAGAGGT
This sequence comes from Picea mariana, assembly GCA_032191745.1. Classification (NCBI taxonomy): domain Eukaryota; kingdom Viridiplantae; phylum Streptophyta; class Pinopsida; order Pinales; family Pinaceae; genus Picea; species Picea mariana. The sequence goes on along the minus strand of JASDQU010684857.1, from coordinate 689 downwards.
TCAGGATTTCTCTTGTCGCGAGTCCCGACGTCGGACGTCCCTCTCCCGAGTCCCCGAGACCGAGGAAAGTCAATGTTGACTTTCTCCTCCGCTCCACACCACTCGGAGAAATGGTCCTTTCACACTTGGACTCCAAAGTTCCGAGACGCCGATTTCCGCGATCTCCCTTCCTCGCGGCTCACCCCTCGGCCGTCAGTCTTTCCACTCCCTGAGACCCGATGTTCCGAGGTTGCGATACCCGATGTCGCGTGCCCCGTCAATGACCTATGATCCCTTGATAAGGGAAAACTGTCAGAAGCCAACCTTTTCGTCGTCGCGACTTCCGCTCAATGGTCCAGTCCTTCCCAGCTATCCCTTTCCCAAAACACTCCGTCTCGATCACGCTCGAGCTTTTGAGGGTTCTCCGGAATCTTATCCTTCTATAATATTCCTTCCTGCTATGATCACCATAACAGATTTCTCTCTCTCTCTTCGACCAATCTTGCGGTTGTTTCGTCCCGGACTCCACCCGGCTGCACCCCGCAGAAGTCTTGGCCAGCTTGAGAACAAACGGAACTAAGTATTCAGGCACCTAGTTCCTTACCCTTCCACATGATCAAGTATACAGCATATGAAAGAAGGACATAGCTAAGAATCAAGACACTGAGACAAAATCCTAGAAACACGCAAGGGATAACCACCCCCATGAA
>JASDQU010684856.1:25273-36266 GCA_032191745.1 Picea mariana | reverse complement strand
CTCTCGAGATTTATCTTTATGCTTTTATCTTTTGCCAGATTTCTTTTACCTTCTGGGCCTTTAGCCCCTTCTTCCCAGAAGGTGAGGTGCAATTGTCAAATAATAGGTCAACCCAGTGCCCAGACAAGTGTAATGGGATAGATGAGCGGGAAGCAAGATGAAAAAGTGGTGCTATGACAGAAGCAGACGATGGCTTTTCAGAAATCCCCCCAGTGGCAATCCAAAACCTACGGACATAGACCTACTAGGGCATCCTGTCATACCCCCCAGACATGGTCAAGTGGGCAAGCATAAGATCTAAGCATTTGTTAGAAACAAAAGGAATTATATGCACATATTCAAAGTTTCTAAGGATCAGAGTGACACATACCATAATACCCGGACTCATTACCTCATGGAGCAAGAACCATCTCTGATACAAGAACAAGTCGATGGTGATGGATGCTGCTGCTACTGACAAAGTAGAGGCATTGGAAGGGAGAAAAGATGGGCCCTCCAGGGCCATGCTGAAAGTTGATCCGACTCTCGGTACTCCATGTCTAGGACCTGTGGGCCTTAAGACATGATCTCCTAGTTATCCCTAAAAGTGGGGGATAACAGTAACAAAATCAGTTATAAGGGCCCTCGTGGGCTTAACAACCAGTCAGTCAGATCCCCCCGAAGAGGTAATCCTCCATAAAGGCTGTGTGTTTTCCGACGCTTATCTGACTCAGGGTTCCTGCAGAATAACCCGTGCAAGTAACCTATGTGGCACCTAAGTCAAGCAACTAAGAAACCAATGTATAATCGATGCACAGGTGAGCAGTCATAAGTGAAGTCCACCATATGGGCAGGGTAACAAAGCCCGAAACCTTGAAAGCATCGCCTCTCATGGAGGTAAGGGCATTAGCAGGATCCCCAAATACGAATAGATCCCTAGAAATATCTTTGATGCTAAGAAGGTATCTAGGGGATATCCCTTCAACCAACCTCGCACGACCTCGTGATTAACTCCGGTGTAAGCGGAGCCTCCTGATATTACCAATTATACAATGGATTTCTCCACTCCCTTTGTCAGACACATATGTTGATTTAATAGCCTTGGAGAATTTTACTCACAAAATCCTATTCCAAGGCCCTAAATCCTAAGCTAGTTTGTGCACCCTAGAAAATAAAATCGTGACTAATCAATTTTAAATTATAGTGTTAATTTTAGTGGCCGTGTTTACTCAAATAGGTATGGTAGTGAAACTCATGATGTTATGACTTAGCAAGTAAAGTAAATATGAATACAATGCAAAGTGTTAACTCCAATTTTCAATGAATGGTATGCTTCTTAAAACAAATGCAATTTTCAATTTCAACCTTGCAATTCTGAAGTAAAAATGCAATATTTCTTTACATGCACTAAGCTAATGACAAAGACTCGAAAGATCAAAATGCCAAGTAATGCAAAATGCCTAATAGTTTTGTATTTTCAATATAAGAAAAATGAAAATGCATGGACTGAACAACAACTTGATATATATAACTCTACTGTGTATAGAAACAGATAACTCCAGTAGGATACCAATAAGAAAGACATCCAACCCAATGTACAAGGAAATGAAAAGGTGATGAGAAAGACGCCGCCCAAAAATTCAACCCAAGACAGGTTTCCTGCCATCCCACAGATACTTAACAGTCACTACAGAGACCTAAGAAGACTCATCAATCAACAAAACCTACCCAGAAACCACCAAACCCAACAAACAAGCAAAAAAGACTAATGTACGCGATTATTCAGGGAAACAACGCGTATGTACAGAGCTTGCAGAAGCACAACACGCGTATATAGCCGGTTGTCAAGCAAAAACTCGTGTATATGTTTCAAAAAGAAACCTAGGCAAGGGAGAAGGCTGAAAAACTTAGACCCGAAGTGAATAGAGGCTATCAAGCAATGATACGACAAGAAATACAATAGGAACGAGAGCAATCTAAGGAGAAAAACACTCCAAACCTTGAGAAAGAAGATTCAATCCCCGATATGGTCGCCAATTATGTTACGAGGAAAATCTCTCTATGGTTAGGGGTAAACCACAACAGACGAAAATGACTGCATAAATCAACTTTATTCTCAAGTATGCTACATAAAAAAATATGCTAGTAAGACAAGATAAAAGGCCTAACTCATCCATATGTTCGATGAAGTCCACCATTGAGCACTTGAACCAAAGAAATATACCTGCAACTAGTCCTCAACAATCAAGCAAAGCAAGCATATGGTGATAAGATACAATGTTAGCACATTCAAAAGCATAATCCATTAACATACATAACAAATACGCCCATGGAATAATAATTCAAATATTTTCAAGATATCAATTGGACACAAAAAGAGTATTTCTATTAATATATGATCAACAGAAGTGAAAATGTTACAGACTTCTGTGTCAGCATGGTTCAGAACCGAGAAACTAATTTCCTTCCAATTGGGCTTCCACCACTTCAATCCTCCACCAAAGGCAAGCTCATAGAAGAAGACAATGGAGTTCTCAATCAATAAGGGAAGAGCTTGGGGGTTGAACACTATGTTCAGACTTAAAGGACAAAGGGGTACAGACTCAATATGAAGTAAATAATTTCTCCAGAGTAACTTTTCTCTCAAAGTTGAATTCTTTCTCCTCCATTTCATATCTCAGAATTGGCCCATTCATAGCCTCCAAATAGAACTAAACGACCGAGTTGGAACATTTCCAATATATGGAAGGCCAAGGATCATAGATCTCCTATCGTGACATGGAAATTCGACACCATTTTTCATTTTTGGGCACAAATCCCAATGTACACGGGTTGTAGTGGTGCACCCTACGTATACACATGTTGTATAGTAGGCAAGGTGCATACATGTGGAAAAAAAGTATTTTTAGCTCTGGGATTTGCAAAAAGGGATGAAAAGTCTGCATAGGGAAATGGAAAAAGGCCCTATGTGCAAGATTGCATAGGGTGAGGCAAATCTTGCTGTAACACTACCACCATCAATAATCATTTTACAACACTCACCTTTTGACTTGCAAGTGGTCATAAACAAATCTTTCCTTTGTATATGCTCTTTGATCCCCTTACTTGGCTTGAGAAATACCCCTTTCATCAACAATGGTGATCCTACACTTTCTTCATCTTCATCTTGTACAATCTTATTAGTATGATATCCATGCATAAAAGTTGGGCGTCAATAAGATCTATGACCATATTCATTACATTTAAAACACTTTACCCAAAAATATTCACCTCTTGAATGTTGGGTAGGTGTTATATTATTTTCATCTGGGGGGTGCGTCATATTTGATGACTATGTCTGAGGATTTGCCCCCTTTGGTTACAGAAAGCGGTCGACTCTAAGGCAACGCCTTGAAATTTGTTTGTGGGCATTTTTTTCTATTTTAACATATTTTTGTTATTTTAACAATTTTCTAAATTAATCTCGGATGAAGGGATTAGGCTTTCAATAGATATGGTATACCTAAAATATTGTGTGTATATTGTATTGTGAATGGTGAAATTAAAACAATGAAGAGTTGAGAGGTGTGACACCAAGGAAGGCTGGTTTTCTCCCGGTTAAGGGTTTCCAACGTAAATATTTGTGTACTATGTGTATGAGCCATTGATTAATTTATGTTTTGCTTAAGAATCTGTATGTATTGCTTTACTTCGCAGGTTTAAAATTGACACTAAATGTGATGTTATTCTTTTGTATGAATGATCTTCTCTTGAACTTTGACTTGGAGGACTTCCTTCCCCTCCATCAGAAATATGAACTAAACTATTGTCATCATGTTGTATTTTACCTCTAAAATATCTACTTCTGTCTTCTGGATACTAAATTTGTTTCCTGGACAACATTTATTTTGCTTTGAGTGCAAGTTCATAGGCTTCCTCCACTATCCTGGGAGATAATAAACCAATCTCATCCTGGATGTTGAGCTTTAAACCATTTATAAACCTTTCTATCTTTTCCATATCTTCGTCTATGTGATCTGCCCTTATAGTTAACTTGTAAAATTCCTCTATATAGCCTTTCACATTCATTCTCAAATTCTGAAACCTTTTAAACAATTTTGTGTAGTAATCCCTTGGCATGAATTTTGATTTCAACTTAGTTACCATTCTGTCCCGTGATGTGATATTTTGCTTGCCTCTCTTTCTTCTATCATCCTGAACATTATCCCACCATAAAGAGACATGTCCTTTCAATTTTGTAACAACAAACTTAACCTTTTTGTTATCTTCTACCTCCTCATATTCAAAATACTTATCCATGGCTGGAATCCAATCAATCAATTCTTCTACATAAAGACTTCCTTCATACATAGGAACTTCTAAGTTCTAACGGAGGTTTTGAACTTACCTTCATAATTGCCTTTATGATCCTTTATTCTACACTTTCATGTTCTTCTTTAACTGCCATATCCTCGGATGGTTCTTCTTCATCACTCATATCACTTGCTTCAACTCCTCTTCTCTGGGTCGTCTCTATGGTATACAAATGTTCTTGCATGTTCCTCATCTCTTTCATCAATGCCTATGTTGTTGGTTGTATGTTCTCACCTTTTCTAATACTTATGATTTAAAGTGCCATCCTCGAAAGCTCCTTTTTCATAGTCTGTCCTCTTTCTTAGATCATTATTCTTTCACTTTTCTATGGCATACCCTTTCACTAAGCCCTTCTTTTCACCGCCCTTTTCCTCTGAGCTTTATTGTGCTCACCTTATGTTTCTTCCTCTGTAGCAATTCTTTTTCATCTTGCTAAATACTTCACTTCGGTATTCCTCTAAACTTGGTCTACTGGTATATTTGGTCCTTGTTTACTTTATACCTTCTCTCTAAGCTTTATCTTCTCCTCACTTTCCATTATTTAAGCTTCACTAGCTTGAGGGCTTCTTCTGGCCACCAACTCTTTCTCTTCAATATTCTAAATAACACAAATCATACATTCTTCAACATCTTTGTAACATCTCTATTTCCTTCCACACCCGTCTCTCACAATTTCTGCAGTACCTCCATCATCTCAACAACACCTGTAAACACAAAAATATGGAACTTTCTTCGAAAATATAGACCATCTATAACCAACAACAATATTCTTTAGGTTGTACAACACAACAATCAATTTTTTTAACTAAAACTTTTACAATCTCTTTTCAAATCATCATGTTCTTTGATACCAAAAATTGGTGCAAACCTCGGTTGATCCAGATGCTCTCTGCTAAAATTAACTTCACCATTCCCTTTCTAAAGTTTGAACTACGACCTTTGAATCTTAATGGAGCAGTTTTATTTACAACTTGATATCTCCATCATTAATAATGTCTTTCACATCAACAAGAAGAAGTTTTGTATCAAATATAAGCATTGATCCACTTACAAAACCTGCTACCATGATGTTTGTTCTTGAAATATCCATCGAATGGTGTTGTTGATCCATTCAACAAATATAGTAATCGGGAAGACTTTTTATCAATTAAAATTCTCGTCACTTAACACTTCTAGTAACGGTCCACTAGGACAAATAAGATCATCGAGACACAAAAATCAATCACCAATGAGAGGTTTAGAACTATCGAACCCAAACCATTAGGCCATTGTAATCACCAATCCATCAGGAATTTTAAAACTTTGTCCTTTTGGAGTTCTCCCAGTCCGATTGATGGACTTTGCGTAAACGAACAACACATATTTCTCCATCAATTGTAGATTCTGTCAACCGACCACCAGAGGGAATAAATACTTATTTATATGGATTTAAGGCCGGTTCGGTTGTACTGGTTCCATTTAAATCCACTACACAGGGTTAAACTCTATTTCGATCCCTTTTCTTGTTCTGGACAATAATTCACTCCTTTATTTCTGCAACTTGAAAATGAACACTTTGGTTCTCGACCTATTATAACCATTCTTCTCTCTCTCTCTCTCTCTCTCTCTCTCTCACACACACACACACACACACACACACACACACACACTTATAGGAAATTTCAAATATTTCACACACACAATTTCTCATGGATTTTTACATTCAATCAACACACAAAGATGACCCTCGTGGCCCATACACAATTTAATGAGAATAAAATAGAAAGGAGAATAATACACAAGAATTGGGTTTGCAATATTTATAGCATATTCAATAAATGTTGAATCTCCTTCTCTATTACATTCTGCACACACATGCCCTACGTGCTCTTTTCTTTATTCTCTTCCTAGCCTTTTATTTTTTTTTCCTGCCGAGAGGTTTATTTATACAATTTCAAAGGAAAATGACTTGAATCCTCAAAGAATTGATTCATATCTTTCATTCTTAGATAAAATACTAACAAACTCTTGTTGGCCCTAAAAATATTCAACTTCTCTAATTTCATGTTAAAATAAGCATTTTTGTTACATTACACGACATTTTAAGTAAAACAAAATTCTCCCACATACACCAACCTAGAAACTTCTAAAACCCTATTACAAACTAAGGAAAAATACAATTGTACATGATGCTCCTACATCATATTTCCTCTAAGGGGACTCTAATCATAACCCAATTTTATTGGAAATAGCCCCAATGCAGGGGAAACCAACCAATCCCTTTAAGTTGAACCCATAATGGTTAAAGAAGAAAGACTTTGTGAATAAGATTAAAGAGGTTTGGGAACCCTATGATGGATCCATGAGAGAATATACCCCCTTACAATTCCACTAGAATTTGAAAAGAGCAACAAAGGTAGCAGTGGAATGGGTAAAAGTCAAAAAATATAAAGATTAAAGAACTCTCAAGGATGTGGAGGAAGAATTAACATCTATAATGAAGGAAGATGGATCAAGGGAAAACAAATTTTAAGGATATGGCTACAAAAGGTGTAAATTACTTCACATCCCTTTTCAAGGCTAAGTCTTGAGCCACAATATAAAAGGTAATAAGATTGTCAAATTATTTTCCAAGTTTCGTCAATCCAGATGACAATCAGACATTGATAAAGGAAGTGGGAAAAGAGGAGATGCATATGATATTTCAAAGATTCCAAAAGGATGAAATCCCAAGGCCAAATGGGCTACCTATGAAGTTTTTCTTAGGGTGTTATGAGTTCATAGAAGAGGATCTAAAGAGGGTGGTTGAGTCATCAAGAACCATATGGAAAACCCTCGGTGCTTTGAACACAACCTTCATAGTGTTGATACCCAAGGTTGATAATCCGACGTCCTTTGAACATTTCAAGCCAATCTTATTGTGCAACTACATTTATACAATCATATCAAAGGTTATAGAAAGAAGACTAAAAAGGATTTTATCAAGGCAAATCTCTAATGAACAATTTGGATTTTTGGAGGGGAGGCAATTTCATGAGGTTGTGGTGGTTTCTCAAGAAGCACTTCATACAATCAAGGTCATGAATCCAATATCGATGGCGATTAAAGTGGATCTATCCAAAGCATACGATAGGGTGAGTTGGCTCTACATAAATATTAACTCTCATACACCTAGGGTTTTGTCATCAATTTGTTGTTTGGGTGATGAATCACATTACATATATATATCACTTGTTATTCTTATCAAAGGGAAAACCTCTCCTTTCTTTAGGCCAAAAAGTGGCCTAAAATAAGGTTGCCCACTATCTTATTTTCTCTTTCTATTAGTTGTTGAAGGGTTGAGCATATTGCTAAAGGAGGCCATCATGAACGGTAGTTTCAAAGGGGTAAATATCATAAATTCATGTTATATTACACACATATTGTTTGTTGATGATATCCTAATATTCCATGAAGGATCAAGGAGGGTGGTCAAGAAGCTTAAAGAAATTATAGAACTATTTTGCACGACCACCAACATGAAAATAAATTTAGCTTAATCAATGATATCCCTTTGGGGTTTCCTTTAGCTGAGAAAAAACTACACCACTCATTTGTTTTCTTATAATTTAGTGGATCTTGATGCAAGACTAAAACACTCAAGCTTTCAAGTAAAGCCAAATATGTACAAAAAATATGATTGGAAATCTTTGATAGCAAAGGTGGAGAAAAAACTAAACACTTGGTGTAATCGGTGGTCATCTGGAGAGGGTCACCTAGTTCTAGTTGAAATAGTTCTGGAAGCAATTCCATTATATTGGATGTTACTCACATGGATTCCAAAAGGAGTGCTGGAAAGGATTAGGTGCATATGCTACAGGTCCATTTGGTCATGGGATCAAGAAAAAAGGGTTTGTCTAGATATATTGGAAACACTAGCATTAGCAAAGGCACAAGGAGGATGGGGACTAATGAATCCTTTCTTCTTTTCAAAGGCATCAACTGCAAATAATGTTTGGTGATTAATTCAAGGCATTGTATTTTGGGTACAAATAATAAAGGCCAAGTACATAGCTTCGAATCCATTGGAGGAATGGGTAATAAATCATGTTAAGAGAATCCCAAAAGCCTCGATAATATGGAAAGCAGTCAGCTTAGCCTTTTCATTGGTTGGAAATTTTTTAGTTTGGTGAGTGGGAAAAAGAGACAAAGTCCAAATCGATCTAGATCCTTGGATCGGTAATGGGGGACTTCATAGGTTACCTTTGCAAATGACTTGTGAGTTAAGAGACAAAGGTTTTTATACTCTAAGGTAGATTGTAAATTGGGAATGGTCATCTATGTGGAAGAAACATTGGTTATCCTGGAGGGAGATTGGACTAAGGTAAGAGGATGCAATCATTTGGTGGAGGTACACAATCAACCTAAAAGATAACATTGATAGGATAAGAGATGATGAAGATCAAATTGTCTGGTCGCAAAATCCAACTAGGGACTATGTTATGAAAATTGGATATAAAGTTCTAGCTACTTAGGGAAGTGAGGATTTCTAGGTTAGGCAAAGGAATTTTTTTAGGAAACTTATGTGTCCATCAAAATCTAAAATTTTCATGTGTTTGATTTTGAACAACAAATCTTCCTCCTAGAACCTATTGTTGAAGAGGAACTTTATGGGCCCCAAAAGGTGTTGTCTATGTCAAGAAGCAGTAGAAACAAGCTCTCACATTATCTTGTATTGCCCTTATACAAAGAAAGAATGGAATGAAGTGAAAGATTGGTTTAAAAAAAGTTTGTATAGGAAATGAAATAAGGGAGCATTTGGGATCTAGTGCACAAAATGGGAAACTAGAAGGTACATAACTCTCCCTCTAAATATTGCTTGGGAGTATGGTTGGCTAGAAATTCAAAATTGTTCAAGGATAAAAAAACTTTACCTCTAAAATATGTTGTTCAATCTCTAAATATCATAAATTCCTACCCCCCGTTTTAGGAATTTAGCATATTGTCCAATGGTCCGTTGAAGAAGTTTAATAAGCTTGTTCCATGGGCATACTTTGATGGTGCTTCTCAAGGGAACCCGCCCAAAGGAGGAGTGGGAGGGATTCTTTGTATCTCTATGAACCATACAATATCCTTCAAAGATGGAGTTTCTCAGGAAACAAACAATTATTGTGAGTTGTTGGCTCTTAAATTGATTTTGATGCTAGCCCGAGAATATGGAGTATTGCAAATTCAAATATTTGGGGACTCACTTCTAGTAATTCAATGGATACGACAAGAATCAGTCTTGACAAATTTTTCTCTTCAGCCTTTGTTTCTCAATGTAAAGTTTTTATAGTCAACTTTCTCACATATCTATAGGGACAAGAACAAGATAGCAGATTGGTTATCAAAAGCAAGACTACGTCTAGACCAAGGAGTTTAAAACAACATGGGATATATATAAATATATACATGATCCTAGGATGTAATTTCACTTACTCTTCATTATAGTTTTGCATTATCTACGAAGGTCATTTCCAGGAAAATTGATGAATTAAGAACGATGGGTTGATGGTTTTTTTGTGATTATAGAAAAATATGGAAGAATTGGAGGCCAACCTTTTCACAAAGGCTTTATTTGGGATACAATTACATTTTTTTTCTTATATAAGGGGATTGTCATAAAAACTTACAATAGGCCTTAGGAGCAAAACTTGAACACACTATAGCATCTAAGTTATGTAATTCTATTTATATAAATGAAATTACAAGACTTTCCTTTGAAAACAAAAGTTAATAATATAATCATTAATTTTCTTAATTGCCTTGAATTTAAAATCCTATTTATTAATTTTATTTTTTTAATAATATAATTTTCTTGATAATTTTCTTCATTTCATTTTCTAATCATAATTTAGTATTTCTTTTGTTTTTAAGGAAAATTTTGCAAAGAAATGTAAATGATGTTTCTCTGCATTTGTGTATGGTATCTTTAGTAAATTCCTCGAAATAAATTAGTTTGTCTCACTGAGAGGATTTTGCACCAAACAAACAAGCCAAATGTCTAACAACATTAACAATAATAGATTGAGCTATCCTCTTGGATTTCATACCATAAATTTTTCACATATATTCTTCAATAATTTTAATATGGAAAGTAATTACTGCCATATGCGTGAGCATCTTCCAAAGTGTTTACCCTTTCTTTTTGACATCCCCAAGCCTTTGATTGTTAATTTGTCTGCCAAAGTGTCTACTCTTTCTTCTTAACCTCCCTGAGCCTTTGGTTGTAAATTATTAATGCATTTAGCTCACCCATCCAATTCAAAACGATTTCTCAATTCTTATTTCAAATGTCTCATCTCTTTCTAGAGACTTTACAAAGGCATTGATTTCATTGCTTTTGCCCTCTATTTCCTCTTGTACTATTACTTTGAGGATAATCTTCATGTGTTAGGTTACATAAATATTTTATAAGTGAAAAAGGAGATAAGAAAGGAGTCCAAGGTGACAATGATATAACTTTCATGAGGGCGGTGGTGAAGGGGAAGTTGTACAACTTTTCAATTTTAATCCAACCATCCTCAACTTCATAACACCCTTACAAGCTAAAGGTGGAGCCTCTTGTTATAGTTTTTATCTTAAACAAGTTAACATTTTAAGAAATGGTATACCCACTCATCATATTAATTAACAACTTAGAATTACCAATGCACGTAAC
>JASDQU010684856.1:9995-25253 GCA_032191745.1 Picea mariana | reverse complement strand
AAAGGAGAATAATACACAAGAATTGGGTTTGCAATATTTATAGCATATTCAATAAATGTTGAATCTCCTTCTCTATTACATTCTGCACACACATGCCCTATGTGCTCTTTTCTTTATTCTCTTCCTAGCCTTTTATTTTTTTTTTCCTGCCGAGAGGTTTATTTATACAATTTCAAAGGAAAATGACTCGAATCCTCAAAGAATTGATTCATATCTTTCATTCTTAGATAAAATACTAACAAACTCTTGTTGGCCCTAAAAATATTCAACTTCTCTAACTTCATGTTAAAATAAGCATTTTTGTTACATTACACGACATTTTAAGTAAAACAAAATTCTCCCACATACACCAACCTAGAAACTTCTAAAACCCTATTACAAACTAAGGAAAAATACAATTGTACATGATGCTCCTACATCATATTTCCTCTAGGAGGACTCTAATCATAACCCAGTTTTATTGGAAATAGCCCCAATGCAGGGGAAACCAACAAATCCCTTTAAGTTGAAACCATAATGGTTAAAGAAGAAAGCCTTTGTGAATAATATTAAAGAGGTTTGGGAACCCTATGATGGATCCATGAGAGAATATACCCCCTTACAATTCCACTAGAATTTGAAAAGAGCAACAAAGGTAGCAGTGGAATGAGTAAAAGTCAAAAAATAGAAAGATTAAAGAACTCTCAAGGATGTGGAGGAAGAATTAACATCTATAATGAAGGAAGATGGATCAAGGGAAAACAAATTTTAAGGATATGGCTACAAAAGGTGTAAATTACTTCACATCCTTTTCAAGGCTAAGTCTTGAGCCACAATAGCAAAGGTAATAAGATTGTCAAATTATTTTCCAAGTTTCGTCAATCCAGATGACAATCATACATTGATAAAGGAAGTGGTAAAAGAGGAGATGCATATGATATTTCAAAGATTCCAAAAGGATGAAATCCCAAGGCCAAATGGGCTACCTATGAAGTTTTTCTTAGGGTGTTATGAATTCATAAAGGAGGATCTAAAGAGGTGGTTGAGTCATCAAGAACCATATGGAAAACCCTCGGTGCTTTGAACACAACCTTCATAGTGTTGATACCCAAGGTTGATAATCCGATGTCCTTTGAACATTTCAAGCCAATCTTATTGTGCAACTACATTTATAAAATCATATCAAAGGTTATAGCAAGAAGACTAAAAAGGATTTTATCAAGGCAAATCTCTAATGAACAATTTGGATTTTTGGAGGGGAGGCAATTTCATGAGGCTGTGGTGGTTTCTCAAGAAGCACTTCATACAATCAAGGTCATGAATCCAATATCGATGGAGATTAAAGTGGATCTATCCAAAGCATACGATAGGGTGAGTTGGCTCTACATAAATATTAAGTCTCATACACCTAGGGTTTTGTCATCAATTTGTTGTTTGGGTGATGAATCACATTACATATATATCACTTGTTATTCTTATCAAAGGGAAAACCTCTCCTTTCTTTAGGCCAAAAAGTGGCCTAAAATAAGATTGCCCATTGTCTTATTTTCTCTTTCTATTAGTTGTTGAAGGGTTGAGCAGATTGCTAAAGGAGGCCATCATGAACGGTAGTTTCAAAGGGGTAAATATTATAAATTCATATTATATTACACACATATTGTTTGTTGATGATATCCTAATATTCCATGAAGGATCAAGGAGGGTGGTCGAGAAGCTTAAAGAAATTATAGAACTATTTTGCACGACCACTAACATGAAAATAAATTTAGCTTAATCAATGATATCCCTTTGGGGTTTCCTTTAGCCGAGAAAAAACTACATCACTCATTTGTTTTCTTATAATTTAGTGGATCTTGATGCAAGACTAAAATACTCAAGCTTTCCAGTAAAGCCAAATATGTACAAAAAATATGATTGGAAATCTTTGATAGAAAAGGTGGAGAAAAAACTAAACACTTGGTGTAATCGGTGGTCATCTGGAGAGGGTCACCTAGTTCTAGTTGAAATAGTTCTGGAAACAATTCCATTATATTGGATGTTACTCACATGGATTCCAAAAGGAGTGCTGGAAAGGATTAGGTGCATATGCTATAGGTTCATTTGGTCATGGGATCAAGAAAAAAGGGTTTGTCTAGATATATTGGAAACACTAGCATTAACAAAGGCACAAGGAGGATGGGGACTAATGAATCCTTTCTTCTTTTCAAAGGCATCAACTGCAAATAATGTTTGGTGATTAATTCAAAGCATTGTATTTTGGGTACAAATAATAAAGGCCAAGTACATAGCTTAGAATTCATTGGAGGAATGGGTAATAAATCATGTTAAGAGAATCCCAAAAGCCTCGATAATATGGAAAGTAGTCAACTTAGCCTTTCCATTGGTTGGAAATTTTTTAGTTTGGTGAGTGGGAAAAGGAGACAAAGTCCAAATCGATCTAGATCCTTGGATAGGTAACGGGGGACTTCACAGGTTACCTTCGCAAATGACTTGTGAGTTAAGAGACAAAGGTTTTTATACTCTAACATAGATTGTAAATTGGGAATGGTCATCTATGTGGAAGAAACATTGGTTATCCTGGAGGGAGATTGGACTAAGGTAAGAGGATGCAATCATTTCGTGGAGGTACACAATCAACCTAAAAGATAACGTTGATAGGATAAGAGATGATGAAGATCAAATTGTCTGGTCGCAAAATCCAACTAGGGACTATGTTATGAAAATTGGATATAAAGTTCTAGCTACTTAGGGAAGTGAGGATTTCTAGGTTAGGTGGAGGAAATTTTTCAGGAAACTTATGTGTCCATCAAAATCTAAAATTTTCATGTGGTTGATTTTGAACAACAAATCTTCCTCCTAGAACCTATTGTTGAAGAGGAACTTTATGGGCCCCAGAAGGTGTTGTCTATGTCAAGAAGCAGTAGAAGCAAGCTCTCACATTATCTTGTATTGCCCTTATACAAAGCAAGAATGGAATGAAGTGAAAGATTGGTTTAAAAAAAGTTTGTATAGGAAATGAAATAAGGGAGCATTTGGGATCTAGTGCACAAAATGGGAAACTAGAAGGTACATAACTCTCCCTCTAAATATTGCTTGGGAGTATGGTTGGCTAGAAATTCAAAATTGTTCAAGGATAAAGAAACTTTACCTCTAAAATATGTTGTTCAATCTCTAAATATCATAAATTCCTACCCCCCATTTTAGGAATTTAGCATATTGTCCAATGGTCCATTGAAGAAATTTAATAAGCTTGTTCCACGAGCATACTTTGATGGTGCTTCTCAAGGGAACCCACCCAAAGGAGGAGCGGGAGGGATTCTTTGTATCTCTATGAACCATACAATATCCTTCAAAGATGGAGTTGCTTAGGAAACAAACAATTATTGTGAGTCATTGGCTCTTAAATTGATTTTGATGCTAGCCCGAGAATATGGAGTATTGCAAATTCAAATATTTGGGGACTCACTTCTAGTAATTCAATGGATACGACAAGAATCAGTCTTGCCAAATTTTGCTCTTCAGTCTTTGTTTCTCAATGTAAAGTTTTTATAGTCAACTTTCTCACATATCTATAGGGACAAGAACAAGATAGCAGTTTGGTTATCAAAAGCAAGACTATGTCTAGACCAAGGAGTTTAAAACAACATGGGATATATATAAATATATACATGATCCTAGGATGTAATTTCATTTACTCTTCATTATAGTTTTGCATTATCTACGAAGGTCATTTCCAGGCAAATTGATGAATTAAGAACGATGGGTTGATGGTTTTTTTGTGATTATAGAAAAATATGGAAGAATTGGAGGCCAACCTTTTCACAAAGGCTTTATTTGGGATACAATTACGTTTTTTTTCTTATATAAGGGGATTGTCATAAAAACTTACAATAGGACTTAGGAGCGAAACTTGAACACACTATAGCATCTAAGTTATGTAATTCTATTTATATAAATGAAATTACAAGACTTTCCTTTGAAAACAAAAGTTAATAATATAATCATTAATTTTCTTAATTGCCTTGAATTTAAAATCTTATTTATTAATTTTATTTTTTTAATAATATAATTTTCTTGATAATTTTCTTCATTTCATTTTTTAATCATAATTTAGTATTTCTTTTGTTTTTAAGGAAAATTTTGCAAAGAAATGTAAATGATGTTTCTCTGCATTTGTGTATGGTATCTTTAGTAAATTACTTGAAATAAATTAGTTTGTCTCGCTGAGAGGATTTTGCACCAAACAAACAAGCCAAATGTCTAACAACATTAACAATAATAGATTGAGCTATCCTCTTGGATTTCATACCATAAATTTTTCACATATATTCTTCAATAATTTTAATATGGAAAGTAATTACTCCCATATGCATGAGCATCTTCCAAAGTGTTTACCCTTTCTTTTTGACATCCCCAAGCCTTTGATTGTTAATTCGTCTGCCAAAGTGTCTACTCTTTCTTCTTAACCTCCCTGAGCCTTTGGTTGTAAATTATTAGTGCATTTAGCTCACCCATCCAATTCAAAATGATTTCTCAATTCTTATTTCAAATCTCTCATCTCTTTCTAGAGACTTTACAAAGGTATTGATTTCATTGCTTTTGCCCTCTATTTCCTCTTGTACTATTACTTTGAGGATAATCTTCATGTGTTAGGTTACATAAATATTTTATAAGTGTAAAAGGAGATAAGAAGGGAGTCCAAGGTGACAATGATATAACTTTCATGAGGGCGGTGGTGAAGGGGAAGTTGTACAACTTTTCAATTTTAATCCAACCATCCTCAACTTCATAACACTCTTACAAGCTAAAGGTGGAGCCTCTTGTTATAGTTTTTATCTTAAACAAGTTAACATTTTAAGAAATGGTATACAACTTAGAATTACCAATGCACGTAAGTTTTTTTTTCTTTTTTTTTCTCCATCGATAGTCAAAGACCTTTGAAAAACCACAAACCCTCGCTATGTTATTGGAGGATAAACATGTCGATGATTGCAGCTTCATGAGACATTCTCCAGGTCGTTCTCCCCTAGACTGAGTTGAGATGATATGTGAGAACACCCATGTGATGGGTGAGTCATACTCCTCTGGACTGAGTTGAGATGACGTGTGTGGTCTCTTGATGTGCTCCTCTAGACTGAGTTGAGATGACTTGAGATGGTCTCTTGTCCGACTCCTATGGAATTAGTTGAGTCGACTTGAGATGGCTCTCCAGATAGTACTCCTATGGATTTAGTTGAGTTGATATGTTGAGGGTGACGTCCCTATGGTTGAGCACATGTGGACTTGTCCCTAGTAGAAAAGCACTAGAGGATGTGTGAGAGATCCTTGTTATATTGTCTAAGAGTAAGATTATTGTGAAACCCTAATTTTGTATTGTGAAGGGTACAAGTTGGCCCCACCATGTAAAGATAATTAATATTGTGTAAAATATTAATTATATTTTTGAGTTGTACAAGTCGGCCCTATTGTGCCAATAGACACACCCATTTGATGTGCTAGGTCATGTATTTATAGGAGAATTAGATCCTCATTGTGGATCACTCACTCATTCATATCTCATTATCTCATCGCCTACTTGTATGGTTGAAGTGTCCATTTATCTTATGCACAAGTTTTCTTACTCATAGAGCACCCTCTTGTGTGTGCTAGGGTTTGTGGTGAAAGGGTGATCTTCTCTTGAATCTATAACAAAGGATTGTTGGGTTTTTCCTTTGTTTGAGAAGGGTTTTCCCAGGATAACTTCTAGTGTTCTTGTGCATGGTTATTCTTCTTATGATCTTGGTTACTGCAACTATTGTATATTTTATTGTTGCATTGTTTATTGTTCAAGTTCATGCTAAATTGAAAGAAATTACATGTCCTTGAGCTAAGCATTAAAACTCAACATGTTATCAGAGAAGTGTTCCTGAAGAGCCATTGCACAAGCTATTCCAAGCTAGCCATCACCTCCTTGCTGCAACTGCAAAAACGATCCCTTCCATTTTCCTTGTCAACCTAGTTTTAGCACTTTCCCCTCGAACGTTGGGCCTAATTTTTGCAGAGGACGGTACGACCTAGTCCAACGCACCACCGACAACTCTCAAATAAACAAATGAAGTTATGATTTTCGGCTCTAGAGTTTCTGTAGATTTCGATTTTTAGGGTTTTTGCAGAATATTGGACTATTATTGCAGATTGATGAGGATCCTTTGACTCTTTAGGGTTTCTTGTTGGCGATCATAAGTACAACAAACTCCCAGAGACCTCCTCTTGAAAAATGCTAGGGTTTCTAGCCTAGCCGTTAGGGTTTGTGAAGAATCTGCAAGCCGTGAGGAACAAAACTTTGGTAGCAGATAGGCTTGATGGAACAAACAACTTCAGCTCCTGGAAGTCAATATTACACATCACTCTGGAAGAGAGTGACCTATTGAGATTGATAGAAAAGACTCTACCAGCAACAATAATCGATGAAGAGAAGGTTGAATGGAAGACAGATGATGTCAAAGCCAGAAAAACAACCATATACTCAGTAAGAGACCACCTACTGTTACACATTATTTTTGTCATCCCTATGACCGTTAGTGATGTAAACCTATCTGTTGCCTTCAAAGGGGTCAGTGGCCTGAATTCCTGAAGAAAGAAGGGAGAATAACTTTTACTGAGAGAAGAAGTTGTATTTTCCTTTGTAAAAACGCTATTAAGCAATATTTCTACAGGCTTCTCTATATGCAAGGTGCGACGATGCCTGATTTTTGCACCTTTCTCTATAGCTAGATTGCAGAGTTTCCGCAGGCTACACTATAGCTAGGGTGCGGAAATTCTCGTACGTGGGAAAAATGAGCGTCTTCTCGATGATTCTAGAAGGAGAAGATTCTATGGTGAGGTGGCCTCCGATCGGTTTAGATCTTACTCGCTTTTATGATTTAGTGGGATCATCCTAACCTCCTCACCTTATCCTCTTCAACTTATAAAAGGAGAGGAGCACTCGTGGAGAAAGTTAGTTGTTTTGAGCTTGAGTTTTGTAGATTGGAAATTTGGCTTGATTAGAGTGGCTTTGAGATTTGCTTTGTCAAGATAGATTCTGAGTAGCTATCAGATCTATGATCTCATAATCCATGGAGTAGAAGTATGTGGGAAGCAAGGAACTATTGGAAGGAACCTGACGACATCAAGGCATATGGTTGTATCTTTCTTCCACATTCTTTAATACATATATACTTTTCTTTCCTATATGAATGTCATTTGTCCATCTTGTATGATTCCTTGATCACGTACATAGTTTCATATCAAATAGACTCTATCATTCTTGTCTTCTTTGAATTGTGTTTATTTGCATATATTTCTCCATAAGCCTCGTGACGGAGCTTGGATTGCATTGGCAAAGTCGGATCTTCGATATTTAAAAGGTATGTTCTAGATCCATTTCTCATTTGATAATTGAAATCTAAGGAAAGAGTAGTGTACTGTCTTGTTTTGTTCTAGTTTTGCAGTGAAGCTAGGGGGATTGATTTGTGTCTGCAATTAACAATTAGCCCGATAACACCTACTACCTCACATCTCTACCTTGAAGACAACTTATCTAATCTATGATGCAGTAAAGGCGATGTTTGAGAGCAACAACACTAACAAAGCTCTCACATTGAAATACCAACTTCAAAATCTCAAGATAACAAAAGTTGACACCATTGCTACCTTCTTCATGAAGATTTCAGAGATTAGAGATCAGTTAGGTTCCATTGGAGAAACCATCACAGACATAGAGATTGTCATGACTACTCTCAATGCTCTTCCAATAAATTGGGAACCATTCATTCAAAGTATGAGTGGAAGAGCAGACTTACCTTAGTTTGATCGTCTATGGGCAAACTGCACTCAGGAGGAAACCCAACTTATAGCCAAAGGTGTGCAAGACTCCCATCATGATGACAATCAAGCCTTTGATTCTCATACAAAGAGAGGCAGAATAAATAGAAGAAGTTTCAGCAAAGCATTCAAAGACAAGAAAACTTTAGCAGCTTCAGGTCATGAACATAGAAAAGACATTTCAAAGATTCAATGTTTCAGATGTGATAAGTATGAACACATTGTGAGAGATTGTCCTACCAGGAAGAAAGGAATACAACATGCATCCACTGTTGATGTTGATTCAAAACCACATCAGAGAGATGGAGACATAAAATATGAGGCATTCTTCTTCATATCATCACTCTCAGGTATGGTCCCTACTGATAGTGATATTTGGTTGATCGATAGTGGTGCTTCCAGACACATGACTGGATATCGAGAACATCTTACAAACCTTGTAGAGAAAGAGTCTCATCTACATGTTGTACCTGGTGATAATGCTAGATATACTGTTAAGGGAGTTGGAACTTCTTATTTCCAACTAGATTCTGACATACCTCTTCAATTAAGTGAGGTACTATATGTACCTGGGATGAAAAGGAACCATGTCTCTATTTCTGCCTTAGAGGATAGAGGCTACAAGGTTACTTTCTCTGAAGGAAAAGTTATTGCATGGCACACGAACTCACACATGGATTCTGCCCGGGTGATTGGTGTTCGAGAAAACAGTTTGTACAGATTGAATGTCTGACCAGTCCAGGCCTTGTTACATGATACTATCAGCTTGAGCGAGCTGTGGCATAAGAGACTTGCTCATTTATATTATAGATCTCTTCCCGCTCTAGGGAAGATGGTGACAGGTGTTCCATAGATACATATTGAGCATGATGGTGTTTGCAGAGGTTGTTCTCTTGGAAAGAATGTAAAGGGGTCATTTTCGAGAAGTGACAATAGATCCAAGGGGATCCCGGACTTGATACATACAGATGTTTGTGGACCCATGACTGTTGCTTCCTTGAGAAGGTATTTGTACTATGTGCTCTTCATCGATGATCACTCTCGAAAGACGTGGATTTACTTCTTGAAGACTAAGGATGGAATCCTTGCGATATTTCAAGATTTTAGAGCTCAGGTTGAGAACCTAACTGGAAGGAAGATTGAGGTGCTGAGATCGAATAATGGAGGAGAGTACACCTCCATGGATTTCAGTGATTTCTGTATTGAGGCAGGGATCAAGAGGGAGTACACTGTTCCTTATAACCCTCAACATAATGGGGTTGCAGAGAGGAAGAACATATCCATTGTTGAGGCAACCAAAGCAATGATACATGATCATAATCTACCTATGATTTTGTGGGAAGATGCGTCCATGATAGTTGTGTGTGTTCATAACATGAGTCCTCATAAGATTATGAAGAACATGACTCCCGATTTCACCAGAGTAAAACTTGAGGTTGGACACTTCAAGATATTTGGGTGTCTAGTATACATTCACGTACCCAAGGAAAAGAGGACCAAGATAGACCCTTTAGGAAGAAAGGGTACATTTGTGGGGTACAATGAATCTTCAAAGGCATACCAGATCTACATCCCTGGTTAGAGACAAATCGAAGTAAGTAGAGATGTCACCTTTGAGGAAGAGATAGCCATTTGAAGATCCAAAGAATATCAGATGGATATTGACAGTGAGAAGAAAGAAGAGACAATAATTTCTCCCCCTTCAACAATTCAGAGGGAGACAATTACTGATCTAGTTGATTCTGTAGCTCCAGTTGATGTTCCCAGAGACATTTCAGTAGGCCAGAAGAGGCCTGCATGGGATCGACAGACTCTGCAGGAGGCAAAGGGACATGCAACTCCTCGTGGTACATTCCAAGAGAGCAAGAGACCAAATATATTTTTGAGTTGTGTTTTAGCTATGAGCCACATCATTGATACTGAGCCTTCTTGTCATGGAGAAGCAACAGGTCAACAGGTTTGGCAAGATGCCATGACCGAAGAGTATCGGTCCATCATGAAGAATTATGTGTGGGATATTGTTTTGAGACCGAAAGGGAAGTCTGTAGTGACTTCCAAATGGATTTATAAGATCAAACATGGAGCTTATGGAAGTGTTGATAAGTACAAAGAGAGATTTGTGGCTAGAGGATTCTCTCAGGTGGAGGGAATAGATTATGAGAAGACATTTGCTCTTGTTTCCCAATACACTTCCATCCATACGATTATTGCCCTTGATGTATCCATGGGTTGGAGACTACATTATATGGATGTGAAGAAAACCTTTCTCAATGGAGAAATTGAGGCAAAATTTTACATCGAGTAGCCAGATGGATTCGTGATACATGATAAGGAATCTCATGTGTGCAGGTTGAAGAAAGCTCTATATGGACTAAAACAGGCACCACGGGCATGGTATGAGAAGATAGATGGATACTTGGTGAGTTTGGGATTCAAAAAGAGTGTTGTTGATCCAAACCTATACTACAACATTGTTGGTGACGAGTGCCTGATTTTGGTCCTATATGTTGATGACTTATTCCTCACTGGTTTAGAAAGCCTTATTGTTGACTGCAAGAATGCATTGGATTCTGAATTTGAGATGAAGGACCTTGGTATGATGCACTACTTCTTGGGACTAGAAGTGACGCAGAGAACTGATGAGATTTCCCCGAGTCAAGAAAAATACACAGTAGAGATATTGAAGAAATTCAGGACGACAGACTACAAGTCCATGCCTACACCGATGGTGATGAATTTGAATAAGTTGAGCGAGGCTTCTTCCAAATGTTTACAGACATATGATTGGATCAATGATGTATCTGGTTAACACCATACCTGATATATGCTATGTAGTGAGTGTACTCAGTCAGTTTATGAGTCAACCAAGATAGACACACTGGATATCAACGAAGCATGTGTTGAGATATTTACAAGGCATAGTTGGTTATGGCCTGAGATATTCCTCCGGTGTAGACATGAGATTGAAGGGATATGGTGATGCAGATTGGGTAGGGAGCGTAGTGGGTCGGAAGAGCACCTTCGGCTGTTTTTTTACTTTGGGATTTGCCATGGTTTCCTGGTGCAACAGGAAACAAACTTCTATGGTTTTGAGTACCGCAAAAGTAGAGTACATTGCATTATGTGTGGTATTCCATGAAGTAGCGTGGCTTCACAATATCCTTGCAAACTTGTTTGGATGTGAGATGGATTTCACCACTATCCATTGTGATAACCAGAGCTGTGTGAAGCTCTACGAGAATCCTGTGTTTTATGATAAATAGAAACACATTGATATCAAATACCATTACATCAGAGATATGGTGCAGAGGAAATCCGTACACGTGCAGTACCTTTCAACACATGAGAAGGTTGCATATGTCTTCACCAAAATGCTTGCCAGGATGAAGTTTGAGTACTTTCGTGAGAGACTTGGCCTGGTGGAGAATGCCTCCCTAGCTGAGAGGGAGTGTTGATGATTGCAGCTTCATGAGACATTCTCCAGGTCGTTCTCCTCTGGACCGAGTTGAGACGATCTGTGAGAACGCCCATGTGATGGGTGAGTCATACTCCTCTGGAGTGAGTTGAGATGACATGTGTGGTCTCTTTTCGTTCTCCTATGGACCGAGTTGAGATGACTTGAGATGGTCTCCTGTCGGACTCCTATGGACTTATTTGAGTCGACTTGAGATGGCTCTCCAGATAGTACTCCTATAGATTTAGTTGAGTTGATCTGCTGAGGGTGACGTCCATGTGGTTGAGCACATGTGGACTTGCCCTAGTGGTAGAGCACTAGAGGATGTGTGAGAGATTCTTGCTATATTGTCTAAGAGTAAGATTATTGTGAAACCCTAATTTTTTATTGTGAAGGGTACAAGTCGACCCCAACATGTAAAGATAATTAATATTGTGTAAAAGATTAATTATAGTTTTTAGAAGGGTTTTCCTAGGATAACTTCTTGTGTTCTTGTGCATGGTTATTCTTCTTGTGATCTTGGTTACTGCAACTATTGTATATTGTATTGTTGCATTGTTTATGGTCCAAGTTCATGCTAAATTGAAAGAAACTACATGTCCTTGAGCTAAGCATTAAAATTCAACAAAACCTATACCCTTGATAAATCTAAACCTTTTATTGTCTTCCAAGTCCTTCCACCCCCTATATCTTTGGATTGACTTTTGTCTTACCATTGAAGGAAAATGAGTAATTATTGAACCTAAGTGGTTTTGTACCTTTTTTTGGTAAAGAATTGTCAATTTGATTCCAAGATAAAAATCGAAGGACAACTTAAACATATGGTTGTAATTAAATTATGAACGTGTAAACATGAACTAAAATGAACTAAATAATGAATGAAAAGTGCACAAAGAAAATTATACTGTAGCAATGTTTGTATTATTGTGTAAATGATATGTGCATTTCTATGCGAAATAGAACATAAGAAAAAGCACTAACTAGTGTAGCCCAAGGAGTTAACTCAACCTATTGTCAACAATGTTGTTGGAGAGTTAGCTAGTTTTGTGCCAACAAGTGCCTAGTTTGAATCCACTAAGGTAAGGCAGACTAATATACTCCTACACGATTACTAGGGATGCCATCCATGATTGTGGGGACGCACTGCTTTGGACGAAAAAAAGAAAAAGGAATGACTATCTAATCTATTCTATCGACAATGCTTCACATAATGCATTCTTTACACATGACACTCCAATTACAAAATTCCCATTCATGGGCCAAAGGCCATTCAATTTTTTGATTGTTGATGATTTTTTATCTCATGGCAACGATTGGTGTGCAAATCTTGAGTGTGTGTTCATGTTGTTGAAGTGTGCACCCAAGTGATTGAAGTGTGTGTGCATGTTGTTGAAGTGTGTACCCAAGTGATTGAAGTGTGTGCTTCCTGTAGTAACCCTGGGAGATGTTAGGCATCATAGTCTTGGGTTGTTGCACATCAACGAGGACCACTAAGGTGTCATAAATGGAGGAGGTCAATGCAAAGTATGGGCCTTTTCTAGCACAAGTTAGGTGTTGAATCCTACAATGGCAGTTGAATCAACCGTTGTTGCTTACCTAACATTCAAGAGCCCGATTATTTATCCAACCACTTTCTTCTAGTAGTAGATTGTAGACCTAATTAGAAGACTCACTGCAAGCATTGATTGATTAAGTGATGAAAATMTTGAKCTTTATTGCTATGCTACTTGTATTTAAATTTTCATTTTTGAAGATGATCTTAATTGAGACATTCTCAACATTCAAAAGTCTCCACGAGATGAAGTTGAGAACCATCTTCTAAAGCTTGAGGAGGAGGGGTTCCCCTTTGAAGAGGAAGGGATATTTATTCCTCTAATGGTCAAATAGATATTCACAAGAGGTTAGCATCGAAGGTTAGCATCATCAAGCCTAGGACTCCATTACTTTATAGGGAGTGATTCCAAAACTCTCTTGTTTAGTTCCAAAGACAAGATGAGGTGTCTTTTGTTGTTCTAAAATAAAAATAAGGCATCTTCACCTACCCTATATGCATTTTATTCTCATATTCTCAAGCCTTATGGACAATCCTTAAACATTTTACATTTCTCCAACTTCATTTTTCCATGTCATTGAATTTTAGGTCAAGTTTCCATATTACAAAATCAAAGATCACAAAGAAGTTTTTGTCTTTGAAATAATTCTAAAATCCAACTGACTCCACATTACTCACTAACAAGGACTTAGAAAGGACCCTTCTTTCTAAAGGAAAGTCAATTTCCAATTCATGGGAATCAGAAAAGGGATCTTCAATGTTGCTCACCAGAAATGACTTAGAAAGGACCCCCTTTTTAAAGGAAAATTGATTTCTTGTTCATGGGATTCTAGAAAATGGATCTTAATTAGAAAGAAATATTTTTAAAACTTTTGAGTAGGAATGAAAGTTTTCAATGTGGAAAACTAAGCCTAATGTACTTGATATTTACAAAGGGGATCCCATTCCACAATGTTCAAGATAGAGTAATCCAACTTCAAAAGATTTTGTTTCCTTTGTCTCTTAATATCAAGGACAAATTCTTCATGCCCCACCCATTGAAATTTTGGGATCGAGTAAGTTTTTCTCAAGGGAGCAAGGCAAACTTCTTCCTATTCTAGAAGATTTCCCTAGAAGAATTCCCTGAAGAGAACCTCCACCCAATAGGAACTTGGTCATTATTGTTGGAGTGGTGTGAGAAAAATGCTTTTACATTGCACACTACCTTGGGATGATGATGGTGAAAGGTACTACTCCAGTTCAAGACTCGCTTCTCCATTTATCACATCTTAGTTCAATATTTGTAATTATCCAAGTCCTTGTTTAAGCTATCTCTTGCCAACCTCTCCTCCTTGTTGGTTTAGTCCCTTACTCAATTTGGACTTCATTTAGATTATTGCAGAGGATATGCCATGTTGGACTAATAAAGTGTCATCTCTAATTGCCCCACTGATTAAATTAACTCATCCACAAGACAGCTTTAGAGCTTGTTCACCAATTCTCCCTCTTCTACTTTGGGTCTTATCTCATGGGTGATGACATAAAATTTGAGAAGGAATCTAGAATAAAATTAATTGTTTCCCTCTGTTTCATTTTATTTCAAAATAAGTAGATTATATTCTCTATCTTGTGCAAACCCACGTGTAGCTTATGCATAAACTATCTCCCCTCATATAGGATTTGGTTGCCCAAGTTCCTCTCCCATAACACCCCATTGGAGATATGGTTGACTACTAGATTTCCAAGGATA
Source organism: Picea mariana (assembly GCA_032191745.1). NCBI lineage: Eukaryota > Viridiplantae > Streptophyta > Pinopsida > Pinales > Pinaceae > Picea > Picea mariana. The sequence continues at coordinate 10,697 of JASDQU010684856.1, read as the reverse complement.
TAGTTAACACTGAGAACATATAAATGAGGAGAGAGGTGAGGATTGCCTTTAGGCGAATGACTTTTACCTGGAAGTTGATCCATGAGATACTCCAACTTAAAATTTGTTTCTTAATTTTCTCCAATAAAAGAAGCTACTTTAAGACCTAATTCTTTGAAAACTTAATTGAATACTCATCCTTGTGTATTGAGAAGGTTACATTTGTGCCTAATTTGAAGTTGGATCCTTATTGAGTTAAGGAGGAAAAGATTCACTACTCAACCCACAAGATGATCTACAAAGTCAATGGCTTATGGCCAAAGTTGTGAGGTCTTCAAAATTAAATCTTTGAATAGTAGGGCTCCTTAGAGGATGTGATGTTGATTCACTCATGTGAAAGGTTTTTTTATTCTAGAATTTCTCACAAAGGAAGATGCCTTGAAGGTTTGTCGCCAAGGCCATTGGTTCATGAACAAAGCAAGCCACTTTATGAGGCGGCCGTGGACACCCAACTTTACCTTGTTAAAATGTTATCTCCAACATGATGTAGGTATCGCTACCCAATCTACTTTTAGATATTGAAGCAAAAAATCTCTCAAAGCCATTGGTAATGCTTTGGAAAAGTTTATTTCCCTCTCCCTTGCAAATGAAATTATGTCAACAATTATCATTGCCCAAATCTACATTAATGTTGATTTGATGAAAGGTTTTTATAAAAAAATA